>KK115183.1:141163-212788 GCA_000611955.2 Stegodyphus mimosarum
TAGGTTTGTCGCATTCTTTCCCTCACCCCTCCTTGTTGGCGAAGGGGGTGGCGAGGGTGGAATTTTTTTTGGTGTGAAGAAGGAAAAACTAAGTTTTCGCAGCACTGTTTTGTGTTTGGCGAGATTTGCATACTAATTCACCAAATTTGGTTATTTTCGAAAATTCTGGATTCTGGACGATTAAAATCGTCATGCAAGGCCATGCTCAGCCCTTTTTGCCTTGGATTCGCAGCTGTAGAAGCACGTTATTTTTTCTTCCTCTGGAAGAGCCGGAGATGGGAAATAAGATAAAGATGAACATCTAAAAAATCACTTGAACTTTACTCCTCCGCACTTTACCATCCCCGTGTTGGAGTCGAGAATGTTTTTTTTTCCTCATCGAATTAGTACAGAACATCTAATGGATGCAACTTAGATCCGAGTGCTAACTACAAGTTACCACCTTCTTCACGTCGGTCTATGGGTCCAGTTTTCATCTTCCTTCTGAGAACATCTATGCCTTATTTCATTTTCCTACATCCTTCAGGATTGCTAACATCATCTCTGTGCGGGTTGGAATCATGCCCAAAGGAGAGCATCTTGGTTTCTACTTCAAACGGCTGCTCGTCTGGAGATTGTTCCATCTGAAAAACTAGCAAGGCTTAATTAAGTTAAAATTCTTCCCTTCAAGTGAGTTCAATCTTTTGATTGTTAATTTCACCGGAAATTTAGTACAGCTTGCAACTTAAATTCCGAGAACATGTTTCCTAAGTAATATGGCAAATTAAAATTTTTTAAGAGATTTGATTATTTGAAGTAAATTTTCCAGTGATGAATTATTAATGTAAGGAGTAATTATATGTGTATTTAATTTCCAATTAAATTCTATTTAACTTTTAGTGAAAGGTTTTTCTGCTGGATCTTAAATCCAGGCTGTGTATTTAAGCAACTGCTGCACTATTAATCTATTTAGGACTTTTAACTTTAACTTGGAATGTAATTAAAATTTATATATAATGAATTAAGACAGGATATTAAATTTGTTAACTTATCTAAATTTTACCTTTTTACTTTAAGTTGTTACTATTTTTGGTTGAGAATTAACTTTAACTTTTGCAAATTAAGGAACAATTTAAAATTTAAATTCTACTTTACCTTTAATTGAGTAATTGAATGTAGGAATAAATGTAATCATTTTTCTCCAACGGGTCTACATGAATATGTAATATTTTCTAACTGCCTAAGGGATTGCTAAATTGATGTATGTAATTTTTACCTGAGTAAATTAAGAAATTTCTTGAACTAAGTAATCTCTATCAATATTGGTAAAGACACCATGCTCGGTGATTCATTAAATTCCTGTGTATTTTTATGCTGGCCAGCAGAGTTTGATAACTGCATATGAAAAGTTAATATTAATTTTTACGGTGTAAATTTTTGATTAATTCATCTCGGTGCATATTTGAAAATAGCAATATATTATAATTCTAAATGCATTATTTTAAATAGTTGTCACCTGAACACACCATAGATTTAGAAATTTAAGTTGAAAGAATGAGTGTCTTCCTTATAATGCTGCAATAAATATCCTTGGTTATATATATATAATTGATTCAGAGTTTTTCTTATGATGATTTGTGTGAATGTTCTTAACACCAGTACTCCTGCTTGGTCTTAGGGGTTGTTCGGGTTAGTAATACACAACGCAATAAATTTTGGTTTTGATATTATTGTAGGCAAATTATTGTAACAGTTAGCATTTAACATTTGGTACCACAACATTTGGTGACGCGACAATTAGCACTTAACATCTGGTGCCGCGACATTAGAACTTAACATAACTAGCGAAAAATCTAAGAAGAAACAACAAAAAACAGCCCTTTCAAGATCCAATTTACAATCTTTCCCTTTCTTCCAAAGTTATAACTAAGGCAACATTCACAAAGATAAAACGTAAATGTATAGCAGGGAGCCCATTACGAAAGCCATTTTAACTGCTTGGTAACAAAGACAAGGGAACAACAATATACTGCCCAAAGTTGCAACTGTCATCTTAAAAGGCTATTCCCACAGATGTTACATCCGTTCAAAGACGCTCCCCTTTCTGCGTTAGAAAATTGAACCGTTGAAGGAAAAATAGTTGCCTAAAACTTTTAAATACACTCATTACAAATATATATAGATTCATTACGCTCTTCACAATTTCAAATTTAAAAAAATCAAATACAAATACAAATAAAATTGATTACTTAAATGATTAAAAACACTTAAATTAAAAACACAGAATTCGCGGCACAACATTTATGCTGTTTTATACAGTGTTTTTTAGGTCGTCACAATCGGAAAAGTAGAAAATTAAATAAGCATGAAAATGGGAAATGTAGAGTAATTGGAAAAACATAACATTATTATTATACTGAAGACATTTGTTATTGGTTTTTGACTTCTCAAATTTCGCGTCTCGGATAAATAGAATTTGAAGGAAAACTTCGGAAAATGGCTGTTGATAGTCCCGTGCTTAAGCGATTCAATCGAAAAAAAATCACAGGATAGCATACAAATTAGCATATGGGACACGAGGACTTTACCATATGGTGTTACAAATACTGTCTAGTGATGCTATTGATCCAGTGAAGCATTATGTAGAAGTTTTTTTTTTCATGTTAGATTTACAAGCATTTAAATGCAGTTATGTTAACAAGAGTAAAGACTTGTTTCAAAATATTTTTTGCTCACAAGTACTTTCATTTTTCTCCGAAAGTTATTGGCTGTAGTATGATTTTAAGATGAATTCTGAAATGTTTATAAAATATTTTCGAAACTTAGTTCATTCATTCGTAGTTGGTCTAGCACACTTCTTTAAGACTGAATTTTGAAACGTCCAAAGTTTTCATCACACTCAGATCATCCCAATACATAAAGCAGATCCTCTTTGAATTAAATACAGCACAATTCTGTGATTCTAAAAGCATAAATAAAAAAACTCTAAAAGTCCATCTTACATGCTCCAATGAGACATCTTTGGATTATTTTATATGAAATGCGTTTGAAACCCAACGTATATGAAAATACATGAGTTTCCAGGTCGTATTTCATGAACGTTAAAAAAATGGTATTATTCAGAGGATTTTATATTTTTGTCGCTCAACAGCAAACATTGCTTCTTTCCTATGCGAAGTAAATTTAAATTCACATTTGAATTCCTTTAAAAAACTGATAAATGAACACTCTAAATGTTCTATTTTCCAAAGAAAAGAAATAAGTATTGCTGGCTCTCTGCGAAATCTGTGATATTCGAGTATACCTATCTCAGATCAGCTACAGGTTTAAAATTTAAACTTTCGAATGCATCTAGTGTAGTTATAAAATAACACAGAAATATTCGGAAAAAAATGTATTTTTAAAGGAAGCTTCACAGAAAGTCATAAGAAATGACAGTTGCATTTTTCTCGATTTCAGGTTATTATATATATTGTGTTACATTTATTAAGCTGTTTAATTGAGTTCTTTCTGACATCCGAAAAGTGGGTTTATGGCCGTGCTTTAGAGTTATATTCGGGCATAAATATTTTAGACGTATATTTACAGCTTATTTCACGCATAATACAAGGATAATTCGAAAGTCGCTGTTACCAAATTTTCAAAACTTGTAAAATTACTATATTGAATATTTACGTCAAATTGTTTTAATGAATTGCCCCCTACTACTGGGAGTAATATATCACGTCAAGTTTTAGTTTCAGGATATGCTGTAAACTTTAAGAAACGTTTTCTTCAAAGAAAATGAAGATGAGTTTTCACAAGCAGAACACATTTTTAAGACTAAAAATTACTTCCGAAAGCATTCAGAAAAAGCTCTGGAAGATTTTGAAGAGACCTTCCCCAATGTTCTTGAACCTAAGAAGAGAACAATTTTTCACATGATTTCCGAAAAATGGAAGAGTTCTCCAAAAATATGAAGTAGGTGCCTTGAATCTTCTGAACTGGGATAGAATGTGCGATTCATTAATAAAATGCTGCAATAATCAATAAATTGTGCGAGGAAGTACCAAATTTGCGTGTTGCAAAGAAATGTTCAATCAAAATAGTTCCTTTTATTTTCAAAACCCTTATCTCGCTCTTGACCAAATAAATGTTACTTAAACGTAATGCAGTAAACTGAAACTGAAATTTCAAATGATATCTTACTTGTAACAATACACAAATGCCACTAATATACATTTTAAGATTTTCACAAATTTTTAAATTTCGATGTACGAGATTTACGAATCACGTAGTATAAAAGATACAGTTTCATAAAAACAGTTTTAATCTTATATGGAAGAGATGGCTTTATAAAAAATTTCAGATATTTTATATGGTCCATGTAGTGCAAAGATTTAAAAAATAAAATATTCAGATTCCTTTAACAATCTAGAAACTAAATATTTCATGCTAGGAAAAAGGCCATTTACCAACAATTTTTTAATACATCAGCGAATTTTGCATGCAGAATATTGGATTATTTATCAATTGAAGAATAAGGAATATTTAGTAATTGGATTATTTGATGGAAGAAAATGAATGAGATTTTACTCCAATAAAAATTTCCATTCTCAGTTTTGAAGTTGCTTTCTTAAAATCTTCTACTTTTTTCTTTTCTTTAAAAGATGTTTTATTTGGAAATGTTTATTAATTATCACTATTAAAGGAAAAACATTACATGAAACATCTTCTTGAAACCGCAGTATGTTTGTTAGATAATACTATAAAGTATTTAGATGCCCCCGTATGTTAAATAGATGCTCAACTAGCGAAATTATGTTTTCTATGAAAAACAGGAAATTAACAATTTTTAAAGCGATAACAAGTCTACTACGTTAGAAATTGAAAGCAATAAGTCTTTAAATGTCTCTGAATGTTCATGGCTTGAAATCGAGGAACTAAGGAGTAATATTTAATAATATTAATATGAGGAAGTCAGTTCTGAGTGAATTCTAGTTATTAAATGCTAACAAGTAATTTTATACTATCTTTTGTTGATTATGCAATATATTCACTTCGTGATATATTTTAAAAATAATCTTCACTTTAATTAAAATTTAAATGATGCAGAAAATATTAGAAAACATTATTTTTTTCTTCATATCTTCATCAAATTTTCCATAATCTTCTGTGATTAGAAAATTTTCTACTCATTTTAAAGTACAAAAAGGTAAGGAAAATAATATTCTGAAAATTATAGGAAAACCATCACTTATATCTGAAGACAACGACATTTTGAATTCAGTACTACACGAGTGGCCTATAATGCAAACAGCTTAGCAATATTTCAAAGCATTTACTACTTTTCAGAAATTGGATTTCTTTATCTAAACTTAAATCTTTATTTAGTGGTTTCTGGAAATTCCACGACAATCTGACACCAGCATCTGAAACTTACAAAATGACAGTTTCGGCTGCAACTATGCCAAAACTTCTCTTATATGTATGACTGTTGGATAAAAGGATCCCAATTCTATCTATCTTCCTTCCAGGCAGATTCATTTTCTGTCCCGAATATTCCTATAATTCAAGTGACTTCAACATCTGCATTTGATAAATGCTTTTTCTCTTCTTACATATATGATCTATATTCAAAAATTATTATCTTCCAAGGAATGGAAATGGGAATTTTCGAAATTCAGCGACAGACACGATCCATTTCTTAAAAGTCATTTCTCAAATGAAAAGTGGAGGTTGAAAAATGATTCAAAATTAAAGTATCATAATTCAAATCGCACTATTAAAATTGTTCCCGCATACCGAAATCACTAACCATAAAATAAAATATATGATTTATATTTAAATGGTAGCTAAGGTTTTAAATAATAAAATCTAGATAAACTTCGTATATACGCTCATGTTAATTACCCCTGCATTAATATAATCTAAAAATCCACCTGTCTAGCACTTTATTCACTGACGCCATCAAAAGTCACTAGTTATTTCCACGCAGAATATGCTATATTATAAAATGTGTTTATTTTCTACATTTATAATCATTTGATTCACCCTTTGTTCATGCAATATCATCGAAAAATGTAGTCTTGATTTTAAATCATTAATTTTTGTTTTAGACCAAAGTAATTAGAATGAGTCCAATTTTGATTGTGTGGACATGGGAGAAAAATTTAGTATGTGCAGAAACGTTGTTCAGTAGTATTCACGCCATTCCCGTTAACCAGTTAGTTCACTTCGAGTTGCCGATCGTGCGCTGCACACTCGCTCCTGATTGATTCTCAGCGAGTACGCAGCGCAAGGTCGCCATCTACGCACAGCTTCGAAGAATTTAAATCTATTATAACTGTCAAAAGCGAATTTTGATGCATCCAAAATCATAAATTTCTGCTGTCTGTTCTTAAAAATATTCTACACCTAGGAATCCCAAACCTTTTCGATACGCGGCACACTTACAGTTTTGTTATTTCACGGCGCCCCGTTTTCAGTATTTCTACTACAACATTAATCAGGCACAGAAATGAAAGCAACATTTTAGTGAAAAAGTACAATTTTAAATGATAAGAAAAAGTATGAATCAAATGCAAATGAAAGAAGCATTCGGTGGCAAATTGGAAATTCAATATGACAGGTTAGCTTGTTGATCCACACCCAGTTTTTTAAATTGTAAGAGACGATACAACAACTATTATTCCTTTGTCCACACTGATTTTCTAACGGTATTTGATGTTCTTATTACAGTGGTAGCTTATATCCAGCTTCGCATAGATAGTATATCGTAAAAGAATGAAGATCCTTGGAGCTTTAGTACTTAAAATCGGATACTTAATTTTGATTGAAATCCAAAACTCGATTAAATATAAGCAACCAAATTTTGGTTTAGAACGTTATCGCAAAAGAGTTCAATTAAACTCTTTTCGTCTTGCGAAGTAAAATGCTGAGGATGCTTGACACTGAAAAGAATATTGGATCAACATAAATTTCTTTACATTATTTTCCACAAAGTATTTTGGTTCACTGACTGACTCAAAGTTCACTAACTGGTTTAGTCAGTGAACTTTGAGTCGCGTTTCATAAAAATGAATCTGTAGAATAATGAATTTAAAAGTTATGTATTCATACAATGTAGAAAAGCATTCGTGTGCACCACCGTCATTCAGTTTTTTTACCCGCAATTGCAGTCTTTTCCGAAAAGCTGAAATATTTTCTACAAGTTTCAAGATGTCCATACATTTCCCTGTAGAGACAAATTCAAGATATTTAGTTTCTCAAATATGTCGCACTAATATGCTACCTTCAGGAAAATGTCTGGTTGGGCAAAATTCTTAGCGATCGAAGATCTTCCTCTTGCAGAAAAGTGTGAATTTCTTGTTGCAGCTCAAACGCACAAGACAGGAAGTTGTCACGCGAAAGCCATCGTAAACTGCAAAAGTATAGCAAGAAATGTAACAACATATTAGAACATTTCAATTCTCTGTGCAAAACGCAGAATCTAAAAACTTCTCAAGAAAATTTCCAAGCCCTAAATATCGACAAGCACTCACTAAAGATGATAAGACATCCAAGATTCAAAATCGAAGGAAATAAAATAAAAATTGTTAACACCGTAAAATGCTTGGACATCAACCATCATTGATACCACACTTAACTTTATAGACCCTCTAAACTATATTAAAAGTAAGACCTCCAAAATTACAGCCAATCTAAAGCGATGATTGGAATAGAAAGGGGAGATAAGGAAACCCAAACGAAAAACTCATCGGCCATACAGTAATCGAGAAGATTGCCCTATACATGGCAGCCATATGGGCAGAACCGATAACAAAAAATATTATCCAATCCAGCGGCCTTTCTTTCTGAACTTCACAAGAAACTACAGAACAGCATCAAATGCAATGGTCCTTTATACTGGTAAGAGCACACCACTTTTTATACGGGCTAAAATGGAATTCCTCAAAACAACATCACTGCAACTACGAAAGAATACTCTCTAGAGCAGGAGTGGCCAACAAGTCGACCGCTATCGACCAATCAATTGCGAGGCTAATTTTGGTCGATCGGCGATTGCTCGCAATGACTGGAGGGGAATTCCGTGTACAATGGTTTGGGATGAAACGTCAAAGTTGACGTCCCTAGAGTCTTAAACACTTATCTTTTTCAAAAGCCTTTGTATTATATAAATTTTTCCTCATTGAAAAAAGGCATCTAAAAGCCTAGTCACTCATCCTACATTTTCCTTCCTTTTGTGTAAGAAATTCACCCTACTGAGAATCCATTAAACAATACGCAAGGATCTTTGTTGGAAGAAGAGAGTGATTTCTTAAAGGGTGGAAAGCATTAAGTTCAAGATTCCTAGCCTTTCAAGCCTCTGACAGCTGCCAACACCCATCCTCAAAAGGTTAATGCACTTTGGGAATTTGCCGAGGTCATAAGTTCATAGAATTTTGACAGCTGACACTGTGATCTTCGCCTATCCAGCACAACACATTTTGATTTATGTTTTAGACTTGTCACCGGACGCAATGCATGAACGCAACTGTTAGGGCTCGACTCATTGGAGAACAGAATCAGTTAGCTTGAATATTTGGCAGTGTCATATGGTAGCTTCTTTTCTTTCGCATTGACAGTATTATTATTAATCAATATTATTTATCCTCAATGACCACTTTGGGTTTCAACTTTTCTTTTGTTTAAAAATGTAAGTACCTTTTCTTTGTTTTAAATAAAATTGCTTTTCTTACATGATCTATTTACTTGATAAGTGAGCATTCTCGGCAACAGATCTCTAAGCTGCGGTTATTACACTGAGAGAGAAATGAGGGATAATATTACAAATATATCAGGAGTAACAATAATTCTACTTAAATTAAGATTTCAGTATTTAAACCGTAATAAATATATTGTAACTTTAACATACTTATTGTATATTTGAAATATCTTTTTTAGATTAGATTTTAAAACACTTGTATTGCTGTGCCTGATAGTAGTATACAGTATTGTTATCACTTCTCTCAATGTAACGGAGATAACAGCAGCAGTTCATGAGTTTTGAATTTTCTAGAAAAATATTTAATTCAATATTTGGTCTTTGAATTGTCATATTTTAGCCTTTAAAACCTTGCTAAATGATTTGAAAGTACCACTTTTTAAATTAGTCTCAATAACAACGGATGTCGCAGGTGCAATGACAGATAGCATAAATGAATTTATAGGCCTATATCAAAAAGAAGATGAATTCCTTGCCTTTTTGAGCTATCACTGCATAATTCACCAGCAAGTGTTAACTAGCAAGAGAATAAACACAAAACAGGTAATGGTCATAGCATTTAAAATTGTTAATTCAATTCGAGGAAGTTCCCTCAAAAGGCGTCCCTTGCAACTGCAGCTCGATAAAGGCCAACCTGAATTATTACTACATATCGATGACAGATGGCTAAGCAGAGATACATTTTTGCAGCAATTTTGTGATTTATTACTTGATATTATAGATTTTCTTCACTATTAAGTTATTTAAATTTAGAATTACAAGGTAAAAATAAAGCAGTAATTGATATGATCAGCAGCATACACGCATAGGAAATAAAATTTATTTTGATAATAGAAGATCTGCAACAAAATAATCTGAATCATCTTCCAAAAATGGCGGATCGCGTACAAAAACATAAAAGTATTAATTATAAGATCGACAAATATGTCGCGGAAATCCAAAAAGTAATTGAAGATTTTGAGATAAGATTCCAGGATTTTGAAAAAATTTAAGAAATTGTGGACTTCATATCTTTTCCTTTTAAAAAAGATTTATGTGTGAAACGCATTAGCTTAAAAATTTCAGACATATTCCATATGGATCAAAAAGCATTAGAAAATAAAGTTATAACTTTACAAACTGAATTAATCTTACAAACCTGAAAATTTGGCGAAGACTTTTGGAATATATCAACCGAGAAAAATACCCCAGTATCACCAAATGTAACGAATATATCTATTCTTGTTTCGGATCTACATACCTATGCGAATCGGTATTTTCATACTTGAAACTAACGAAGACTAAACTATGTTCTGTCCTGACGCATTCCTATACTGAAGACTCATTATTATTATCTTTGTCAGGATATACACATTATTATGATTCCTTGGTTAGGGACATGCAAACTTTGTTTTCCCATTGATGGTAAGGCAACAAAGTAAAGTCTAAATCTGTCTTTATCTGTAGCTACTCTGAATTGATAAATATTGTTAATAATTATTCATGTTTTTTCCCTTTAACATGAGTTTTTGGGATCTTTAAATAATTTTTGTTGGTGTTTTTCATGTAGGTAGATAAACCTTATATCTATATTTCAGTACCTGGTATGCTCAGCTATTAATAGCTATTAGTAGATTAGCAAAAAGTAAGCCATGTTATTCTTTCATGATGAATTCTCCTGGCCCAAAAAATTACGAAAATGAAATCTAGAAATCAAATTATCAGCCATACTGTGTATTTTTAACAACTTTTTAATGTTATTGAAAAAATAGTACAACAACTTATACATGGCAGTAGATTAAAAACATAAAATTGCATTTTAAGTTAGTAAAAATCTATCTTGAAAACGTGTAGGAAAATCGTATTTTTTAGATAACTCATGTACGGAATGGTGCTAGTAAAAGTTGGGTCTGGAAATTTACTTTCTTCATAAGCCTATATCTCGAAAACTTAATAAGTGATTTAAAAAATAAAAAACGGTTTTGAACATATATTTTACTTATCTACCCATACCTCGCTGGAATGCACCTTATACTGAAATACGGTGTATAAACACTATATGTATTTTACAATCTTTCCCCCGCCCTTAGACTATATCTATGACAATAAGTCTATCGCGACACACTTTTAAGATAAAAAGTAGATTTTATATACAAAAACTTTGGCCACCCCTGCTCTAGAGCTTATAGCAGAGAAATATGGAACACCAGTATGCTCATACGATCGCCAACCAGGGAAAAAAAAACACCACATTCATCATGAAAAAAGAAGCAAATGAAAATCAACTCTCTCTATTCAATACAGGCGGTTCCGACCTAGAAAAAGGTAAAAGCAACGGAATCAAAATCTATCTAGACTCCAATTCGACGAATGAAATACAACATCACAAACTCACAAAAGATATCATATATACTCACAAACAGTCTTTCAACAATGCACGACATTGTAAACCCTCACCACAGATCAGAAATAATCCAAGATATTACAGAAAGAACCTCAACATCACCAAATCAAGATTTCTTTGTTACTCGGCTCAAAGTAGATGTAAGGACAAAAGAGAACTAGGAGTTCAAACAAACAACCAGGGGTCAAATGCGCAAAACCTATCAACTCCATGGTCTGATTTGCACCTAAAAAAATCATAACCAATGAATCTAAATCTGAATTACAGAACTGTTGAGACAATCCAAAATAAGGGAGAAGGACGTTTCAACTGTTCCCAAAAGTGGGGCCTTGCACCCAGGTCAGTAACACCAGAAATTACGTGGTTCATATTGGGGTATATGGGGTATAGCCCCTTATTCATGCACTTTTATGCAAAGAAACGTATCTATATCATATTAGTGTGTATATGAAGAAAGTGGTACCCGCGAAAATAAAACTTCAGAACTCAGAAACCGAAATAAATCCTTTTATAAGATACGTTATCAAGAACAAACATCTCAGAAAGGAAATCATAATCATAAGAACGTACTGTCCATAAGAGACACGGAGCTATGCATTAGAGCATAAAACATGGCAACTCCTGTCGGGTCCCTAGTGGGCCCTGTGAAAGATGGTTATCTGGATAAGTAGTGCAGCTGGACAATACCCCCAACGCTTTTTGTTAAAGAATGCGTGTATACCATACTTCACCCTATCCGTATATGGCCGTCTATGCGCGACAGTAAACCTGCTGCTATGAAATATTCAGCGACCAACCCTTTTTATAATTCTAAATTTTTAAGTGATTTTTGCGTTTTTTTTTCGTAAATACTTCGGTAAATTCATTACTGATAAACTGCTTATGAAACCCTATGAGAAACTCAAGCAAGGAAGAAAACTGTTAGGATCCCCACGGAGGTGAAAAATAATACATTGTTGAAAAGTATGACGATGGCATGCTTGCGGCCGATTCTTGACTATTACATACAGCTTACCAAGTAAGATGATGGTCTATGCGATTGTGGAAACCAAAGGCGCTATATTAAATCTGCTAAAGCTGCAAGAGAAAATCAAATCGATAACCAAACTACAGACATTAGGATATTTTGAAAAATTGATTTTGATCTGGATTGTAGAAATGAATGTACATACAGTACAATATAAAGTACTTCATTTATGAGTTTTCATTTGCATTTTAGTGTTAACCGCAAGATATTTTTATGAGAATGCATTAATTATTTTCTTTTTATTTCTTATTAGAAAAGACATTTAGTTATGCGTAAAAGGATCAGGAACGGATTAAGAACGTGCACTTTGGTACCATTGTAACTTGTGATGTCTGCTTACAACAGAAAAGGAAAGCATAAATAAATGAATGGATCAAATACCAAAAAGAACCGTGTTATGAAAACTCCGTTAAATTTGAAAAAAAAAAGTTGGTTTTTAAGAATTGTTTATATCTATAAAATGCTGAACCTGAATGTAATGATTTTATCATAATGTCCGCAGGAAATACGTTATTCCTAAGGCGTACAGATCAGATTTAATAACGAGACTTCAGAGTAAATAAAACGAAAACATACTGTACAAGATATTTATAGACCTATTCATTAGATATTTATCTTTTCAAGCACGCAGCGACTGATAAAATATGAATGCAAGCTTTGAGTGGCATGTAATAGACCAGAACTCAATTTCGAATATCCCTTCTCTTACTCAACTTCAAAATTCTTAGAATCTTTTAAATTGAAAATGCCTTTTTTGAGGAGGGAAGTTCTCCTCAGAAACTGAATACTTCTTTTTATTAAATAAAAAGGGAAAAGAATTTAATACCTGTCCAAAACGATGATGAAATTGTAATAAGACTAGGAATTTCCCTACCATTATTTTCTGCATCATTGAATAATTGCTTTATTCAAATGATGTGCCTATAATTGCACCAGAAGTATTTTAAAATCATGTGACAGAAATCACGAAAAGACGATTTTACTTTTCTTCACCCAAAGAGGTATTTCCATGTTCAATTTCTACTCCAAATACTTCTATTAGTAAATACAATGATGAAGATATTATGCGCATAGTTAATTCTGCAAACGTCAAAAGGATAATTGTATAGGCAGTCATTCTGCAAAGGTGATAAAGATGATTATATAAAATTAATTTCACTTATTCTCTCAGTTTTACGAGTGCATGTTTCATTTGCTGTGATTACTTCTATAGAAGTTTTATTTCAATACTTACCTATAATTTCTTGGATCTACTTTTTATTAGCACGAATACAAATTTCATTTGTTGATATATACTTATTAACAGGGTCTAATTAGCACATATGGTACAAAATAATGGAGTATAAGTCCCAAATCATTCTATATTTTCCTCTAATTATTTTCTTCCGTATGAATTAGGAAAGTGCACACGAAATATAGCTGAAGACTGCGAAGTGCTAGGGCAAAGCCACTGAAGAATACTTAGTGTGCACAACTGGTTGAATCGGACCCTTCATACGCATTTATCGCTTACTGCTGAACTTCATTGTATAGAGATAAGGGTAACTTACTAAAAATTTTATATCTCCTTTTTGTAAACTTGCATTAGTTTTGCATTTTGCCTTTCATCCATGTGCCCAACTCTATATCGGTTTCGATGACTTTCATCCATCTATCTGTATGATGTATTTTGTATTTGTTATTTTCTTATTCTAATGCAGCAAGCAAATTTTTATGTCACTAGAGTCACGTTTACATGCATCACTGAAGCCTAAAAGCAGGTGATAAAATGAGCGTAGGAAATTGCCTCTAAGGAAGTCTGATCACATTTATATCAGCCGTATGTTTTATTTAATGCTTGTAGAAGCAAAATATTGTATGAAAATATTCAGCCTAATGGATATAAAAACGCCATTTAGAACATTGTACCAAATGAACATAGCATATTGTATTCTGTGTTCAATATTGCAATTAGTTGCAGTTCAATTGTTATTATAAAGTGATTTGACAATACGTTTTCCAAAATAATGTGTTTTGTGTATAAAATGCGCCATGTGTAGACACACAAAAGCGTATTTTGAGAATTACTATCCTTAATATACTTTAAAATAAGAAATGTGAAAATATTTGGTCTCCTGAAATATTGCATATTGTGTATAAATGGTATCTTAGAATTATGTGTACTGTGTAAAATGCACATTAAAATTTCCTTTGAGTATTAGTTAGTGCACACAGCACAGCAAAAGTAAAGAATTATTGTACTTCGCATAAGAGTAATGTGCGTATAATGTGTATCGTGGTTAACTACTGCAATTAATGTCATTTCGTATAATCTGAATTGTGTGTTTAATTTGTTTGTATTGTAATTAGTTTATTATGTGTATTAATTTATTAAACTATCTTGCATGTTATCAACAACTATAAGTATGTCTCGTGTGACTACGTAGAATGTAAATTCAATGAAACCCGATGTGGCTCTTGTAGAGGACCGAGGAGTATTACTCTAAATAAAAGATTCCCAGCATTTTCTGGACCATCGCTCCTTTAAATAAAATTCCAGCGCCCTATCTCCCGCAATAGTTTATGATACCAAATATTGAAATATTGTCGGACATTATCTATACCTAGGTTCTTATTTCGTTAATATCAATCGCAAATTGCCATTTTTAGTGTTATGCAATCTTTTCCTTCCCTTAGACAATAAATTAGCTACTGCTCTGAACCCTTGATGGAAAAGCAATTGGAAATTTCTGTAATCTTACCCACAATCAAGGGTAGAGAGCTGGTACTGATTTCTGAAACAACAACTCTTTTTATTTCTGAATTTCAATTTTTCGTTAATTGTGAGTTCTAAGAGTTCTGAAACCTAACTTGATACACTTATGTTTGAAATTTCCTGGAATAACTCTGTAAAATCAGCATGATAAGCGTAAGTCAGCAAATCTTCCTGTTTTGCAGACATTGCTGATAACGTGGGAGAAGGCTGTAATCGTCTTTAGAAAACCAACAAAAGCAGCCATGACGTTTAGTGTTTTAATTAAATTCATCTCCTTCTCTTGTAATTGTAAATTTACTTCCCTCAGCATTTTAATCAGACCTTTAGTCATACGCATAATATTAAGGTATTTGGTAATTCTTGCCAAACATGATCCTACAGTACAAGTACAGATAAAAGTGCGGGGGACACCAGCAATATACCATGGTTCAACTGGTAATGCCTTCCCATACTAACTAACACAAAAAATGCAAACATTATTATCCCTAAAAACATTGCAAACATTATAACATTACTATTATAAGTTTATAAAGAAATGTTGAGGATATAAGCAACTGAAATTTTCGAAACGATGTAGATTGCGCCTATTATCGTACATCATGTATTCTAACCGTACACCGGTGTCCAGTATTTATTAAAAATAATAATTTGGAACTTAAAGAAATTACAGTATAATTTCAAAACAATTTAAAATTTACAAATCAAACTAACAGCATACGTTTTTATGTGGCAAAAATGAGAGATAAACTTAATGCGTAGCAGATGAATATGAGGAGATAAACATAATAAGTACTGAGAACGCGATGTTATGATGAACTATAATAATATTATTAAAGAGGTTTCGACGGGGTCAGATAGGTTGAGAATAATATTAGAAACACTGTGAGTAAGAATCTGGGATTTGCAAATGCAAAAATCGGGGATAACGAAACTAATTTTTATAAGAACTAGCAAAATTTTAAAACATGCTTAAAATGGTAAGCTGAAGCAGGTTATCAGAATTTATAAAGATCACAAGTGGGATACTTTTGAACATATTCTCAGGATGCAAAAGCTCATTCAATTTATGCAGTATGAGGAACTTCACAGAGACTTAGGCAGTAGGAAAAGAGTCGTTGCATATTTTTTGAAACTTCAGATACCGATGATTACTTTTATTTGGAAACTATCGGAATTCCAGGAAATCAGTTTGTGGAAATTTTATGTGATTATTCTCACTTAAAGGTCATGAGAAAATGTAATGATCAGAAGCCGCTTGTTCCCCCCCCCCCCACATAACAGATACCGAAGATCGCCGCATTTTTTGCGTAGAAATATGTGGAAAAAGGTCCTTACCCTGTTAGTAAATTAATGATTCGTGTATAGAGATGGAAAGCTTACATTGGGTTCAAGTTATATGATGTCTTCCCTGTGAAGACGATTTCACAAATCTTGGCTATATTTTGTTGTTTTAGTTGGTGTTTGAAATTTGAAAGAGGTCATGGCCGAGTGATTTCAATACCATTTTAATTAAGAGTTGCTTCTCTGAATAATTCATCTGCCTGATCATTACCAAAATGGCCACTATGTCCTTTGATCTATGAAATTTGAATTTTATAGTTTGAAATAAAAGCAAGAAAAATTTACGTCGGAAATCAATGGAGAGGAATATGAAGAATTCTTAATAGCTAAATTAGCTGCTAGGGTTTATGGTACATTCTTTGAGAATTTTGAGAATTCAACACCTGCTTTTATGTCTGACAATTAAGCCTGGAAGGCATTGTTATTATTATGGAGGTGATCTTTCCATTTGATTATATTTGAAAATAGACCACTGAACCAACGTTTTCTTTATTTTTTAATCCACCAGTATATGCAACTGGAGATGAACTACTTGAATTTTCTTTAGACATGGGAATTTTATTTTCTGAAGCGATGCGCTGACTGAAGAGGACGAGGATTATTCTTCTTTTCATAGTTGGAATGCAGGAAAATTTTGTTGTTAAATTAGGTCCTTTGGTTAATTTGAAGGACTTTCATGTACGTACTTATCATTGCTTCACTGATTGATGTGAAAGAGTACCAGTGAAAGTACCGAGAGCTCTATTTAAAGTTGTGCGGTATGCTTGAGTAACGCAAAGAGTAATATATACTGAATTTAAACATCTAATCGTCCTCGTTGTCATTCGATGTGGCCAAATGCCGGCTCCATAATTTATCATTTTTGATTCATTTGTTTTCAGAATAATCCGTGTTATTTCAGGATTTGAGCTCCAGTTACATCTATGCAATTGTCGTTAGCCGTTAGCTATTGATTTTGTTTGAATTTTAATATTTTGTGGATGAATAACCCATGAGAATTTCTTGTCTATTCTTAATCCAAGGTACCTGGTTGCGTTCATAGATTTGATCTTTTAATTATCAGGTTTTAGAGGCAAGGCTTGTGTAGTTGTTGCTTGTATTTTTAGAGGTAAGGTTACGTATTACCCTAGTTTATGGGTTACTAAGACTTGAGACATTCTATATGAGATAACTTTTTATGTCTCCAGTTGTAATGTAAATCTTTGTTATCATTCTGTCGATAACTTGCTATCAGAATCAGTTTAGTCTAAGTCTGGCCATAAGCAGTAATTGCGATTGTCAAAATTTTTAAGTTAGGCTTATGTAAGTTTTGTAAACAATGGAGTTAGAAAGTAAAGGACAGTTTCAGTTTATATATGTTATATTTTGTAAAACAATAATGATTTTGAGACTTTAAGTTTTGCGTTCTGTTATTTTTGTAATTTGTGAAATGCTAATGTCATGTGACTCAGTTGTTTCAATTGAAAGAACTAAAGCGAAGGGAATTATTTGGAAGACATTTGTAGGAATAAGTTTAATGGAATTGAAAAATTAAATGTCGGTGTCAGTATAGTAATTAGAATACTTTTCGAAGTCTCTTGGCTAAGAATTTTAACGCAGTTATCTTGGTGGTATTCAGATGATTAGAGTTCCGCCCTCTATTTGGTAAACATTTTCTTTGTATGGAGAAAATCTGTAGCCGTAAAATATAAAAAAATTAAGGATGGAGGAGGGATTATCAATGCTGAAAAAGTTGAAAATCGCTCAACATAATAATGATGCATAGAAGTATGCAATAACATGCCGAACATCAAAATTTCCGAAGAAACTGCAGTTTGTTTATTCTTTCATGTGCTAAAAATTAAGTTTCCATGTTCTAAAGAAAGTTTCTTCGTTTGATGTCAATATCAATTGAAAACAAAGGAAATTTTAATATTTACGTAGTCTTATCAGGACTGGAGTTTCTTTTAATTGATTTCGCAAACATAACTGTAGTCCTGAGTAGGAACAGGGAGCTTACTAAAAGCTATGTTCGTGCGTGTGTCGAAGATACAACAAAGATAAGGAGGGTTCAAATTACCCTTTATTTGCTTATCGATTTTACATGCGTTCCCGAACTTTGGGATACAAAGACCAACCACTTGTGGTCTGAACGTGAAACAATATAAGACTACTAACTAACTAAAATTTAAATAAGAGCTAACGTTTAATATTTTGCACAGATGACTAGCACTAAGACTTGTTTTTTAAATTACTACGTGTGTGGTACGCAAACTGTGGAAAACTGCAATACGTCTTTAACTTTCAAGAGGGTTAACCTCTGGCCTTAAAGTTGAACAGTAACTGATGGCAAACTCGCGTGAAGACTCGTAGTAAATGGGCTCTCTTTCCTTCCTTCTACTCTCTTGGCAAAACCCCACAACTTAACTACTTAAGCGTACTTAAGTACAATTTGCATAAACATATTCATGCGTTAATTCTGGCCGAAAGTGGGAAAAAAGAGATGATAGTAAAATTTTAAAGTAAAATAAACGTTAGTTAAACTTAAGATCCTTACAGTCTGTAGTAATATTTTCTAGTAACTTATATTTCCTAGAATTAAACATGTACATTACAACACCAAATTAAAAATTTTCATTTTTAACTAAGGTGAACCTTCTTATGATGACTACTATCGTAGGGGACTATATGAAAATTGAAGCTGCTGCCCTGACATCATAAAAAGCAACAATACCAAACATCATCTGTCTAGCATAACCGTTATACGGAAGGTCAGAATCATTTGAAATGATGAGAGGTAGTAGTATTTCAATAGGGTTCGTCATACTAGTGCAAATTCATCATCATCTTTAGTGTGTACAGGTATAATACCTAAATCTTAAGTAAAATATGTAGCTAAGGACGAATGAGGGTAAAATACAGAAATAAGTAATAATTGTTAAAACTATCCAAAAATTCTGCATATTGTTTATGATAGTTTATGGATAACAAGAAAAGAAAATATGCGCACCGTTTTAAATTTTCTAGAAATTTCTAGGGCAGGGCTTCTGAACCAGACAAGAATTTCATTGTTTAGGGAAGGAATGCGGTCAGCATTTTATTTAGCTATGAAGTTTTAGTACATGAATAAAAAAAGAACTGCTTTTTCGAGTTTTGCTTTTACCAACATTTCTTACACTTTTTGTTGTTTAACTTATAAAACACGGTAGAAAAGAATCTTAATCTAAATTAATGAATATATGCAATTTCAAGTTCTTTTAAAGAGGCGGAGAAAGATCTTCCAGCAATGGTGAAAGTTGTGCATGGGGGTAATAAAGGTTGAAAACCGTTGGTCTAATGGTACAATTACTCATATTAATTATATGAAAAGTAATGCAGTATTGGCCATCTATGCGTAAGCTAGGAAACGAAATATGCAAATTAGGCAATTGACAACATATTGCTAAACGGACGCCTATTATAAATCCGGTTTTTAGTGTTGTCTAATGAAGTGGTCAGCATTCATTAGATATTACTCAAAGGCATCTTTTAAGTAAAGAAAAAAAATGTAGCTATTAATTGATAGACTCGAAGGCTGGTTAACACAAATGCAGGTAACTAAGATTTGAGTATCTTTCAAAGTATCATATTAAGAATCAGGTGACTAAGATTTGAGTATCTTTCAAAGTATCATATTAAGAATATATACACGTCTTTTAAATAACGGATCATTTAGTAGACACAATAGTCAGAGCCAAGAGTAAAAACTGCATTTGAAATGTTTCTTATTACTGTAGACTTAAAGAAACCATGAACTGGCTACAAGAGAGTTGGTTTTAGACCTCCAGGCTGCCACAGGAATACGAACTAGCTGTTCGATTGCTGCAGAGATTGGACTTCTGGGACGGTTTGTGTCTTACATACTTCATCTTTCAAACAGGCCCGTTTAAAATGTCTTCGTCATTATATTCAATAGAAAAAATGATTTTGAGCTTCTACCAGTTACTAACAAGCCCATATGTAATCAGATATGTTTTGATCTGGAAGGAGAGAGGAATATGCAACGTAACTTCCCCTCATGAAACTTTCCAACATGAAAGATACCATTTTCCCAGCCGTAGTTTCATAGTTTAGACTAGAAATTTTGAAAATGGCGGCATCAAGATTCATATCTTTTATAGACATTCTATAGGTTTTAGTTAAACGAAATTGTGGGTCCTCATATGTGATTGTATAGGAATGTTGATAGCCTAGAAGAGGGATTCCCAACCAGGGGCGGATTTCATAGTTCCGGGGGAATGCAGCCAGGCTTTTATTTACTAGGAAAGTATTTAGCTTCAATTTATAAATACAAAACTACTTTTGTTCAAGTTTTGATACTTATTAACATTTTCAATACTTTTTTTCGCTTAATTAACAAATCATATTGCAAAAATCTAACTTTAAATAAATCTGTACGAATTTTTTTAGGTTTGAAAAAAGAGAGGGAAATCATTGTCCAGCAATTATGAAAGAAGTGCGTGAGGCAAAAGAGGTTGAGATCCCCTTAGTCTAGAATGTTTACTAATGGATGACAACGTTTGTCCGAATCTATGTCAAAATCCATTGAAACAATAGATATTACTCGAATGGATTGGCAAGTTTATAATTAGCTAATTTAATCCGATTGAAATGCGGAGAATGCATTATTAGGTAACAAAATTGCAGCACACCAAATGACTTCTGAATTCGTTGAGAAAAGTGACGTTTAGTGCAATAAAACAATTTCACCGTGGCAGCACAAATTCAAACTATATAACTCTTTCTTTTAACTAGTCTAGTACTGGTCTTTTAGGCCGAAATTCTTGCAATTTCAAAGGCTGTTTCTTATGCATAAAGTAGCAACCCCGTATTATATAGAGATTCAGCATCAAGTATTGCATCAATTGCTTGCCGAAAGTACTTATACATAGTTTCAACTCATTCAGCAAATCACTTGGAAACATCTTACTGTACTTTAGGATCGACGTCCATATATATGCTAGGTACCAGGACCTTCGGGCATTTTTTGCATTAAGTTGTCTGATGAATCATCAAATGCACTTGCTTCTAGTCCTTTTAATTACACTCTCAATATTCCATATCCAATGACTCACATTGGAAACGTCATCTCCCAATAATAGCTGCAATAATGAGCAAATATCTTTTCAACGTTATGCAACAGGAAAACAACTTACAAGTATTTTCCGCAAATTTAACTTCCATAATTTGTTAAAACACTTGGATCATATAATTCATAACTGGTCCATGGGACATTCCCTTATTATCTACATCGGTTTGTCTCCAAGAGTAGCAACATTTGTAACTGCGTAATATTGGTGCCTCCAGCCGTTATATTCTTGTTGGTGCCCTCACGTAGCTTTTTATCATGTATGACGACGTCACATACGACTAGCTTTTAATTGCGTCACGTAGCTTCTTTTTCTTTACTGAATAAACTAAGCATTTCAGATGATTCAGATATTCATAGAACATAAAATGTGCTGATGGAATTTATAGTATTATTACGCAGTTTTAATCTACAATCTAAAATTGGGGAATGTATCTGTGTATCACTTCATATTGATAGAGCAGTTTTTTTCAGAATTGAAGCTGTTGAAATGTGAGTGTTTAATAATGTATTAAATAGAAGTACTAAACTTATGGAGCAAACTTGAAAACATTTATAGTTATGTCAAAGGAATGATAATTAAAGCATATATTAAATAAAAATCACTTGAGGATCTTACTTAGGAAAAAGAAAATTTTATTTTGAAACAAATAAAGATGTGTAATGAAAGTAAATGGCTACGTCTAGCCATTTTACTTTCACAACAGTGACATTTTGGTCTTTGCTTATTCATTATTCATTAAACAAACTGCTTTTTATAGTTGCCTTTATGACAGTCAACTCATCTACCTTCGATTCACTGATTATCTGCGAAAAGTCCTTAGCCTGTTAAACTTGAAGAATCAACGAGGAATAAAGCTATTAGTAAGTATGTAAATGATAAACAATTACTGAAACAGAAAAAATTCGCAAACTCAAGTCATTCAAGTTTTCTGAAGATAAAAACTGCAATAATGATTAATAAGTAAATTACATTGTAATAAATTATACCTTTCGTATGAGAATGAAGGTGGTTTGGTTTAGTTGATTACAGCAAAGCTCGCGAAGGCTACTTGCGTAACGCATTCGTGGAAGGCTTTCGTACTCAAACTGGCTGGTGTATACGTTACACATGGGGAAAACTCAGCAGCTGATGGGCCGAAAAAGAATAGACATATAAAGAAAAAATATTTTTGGCTTTGCTAAGGATATTGAACATATTGAAGTAGCATCTGTTTAGTCCTTTACGATTTCTTCCTTATGATCAAATTATAAAGATATTGCATTAATAGTAATTCGCTTGCTGTAATGCTATAGCAAAATTATCTATTTAATCCATGTCGGTAAATGTCAAGAGGATTTCATGAAATTTTAGTTTTTTTCTGCGGTGTTTAATCTGTTATTCTCTTTATTAGATAATAACTGAAATGAATTAAAAATACTTTTGCATGCTTTTTAAAAGCTCTGAAGTTTTTCTAGTTTTAAGGAATTAGATGTATTATTAATGTTAATTCAAATTATTCTTAAAAATAAAAAACGCAATAATGATTAATGAATAATTATATTGTAAAAAGGTAATAAAAAATCACTTTTTATGTCTTAATTTCCATCATAATATTCATTTTTTGTCAGTTAATTATTTGTTTGGAATCTTTCATTTATTTCCTTCCCCTTTTCTTCACATCTGCGATATTGCAAAATTTGGAATGAGTGAAATCAATAGTAAATATTACAAACATATTTTTCGGAATGTTTATTAAAGAATTCTATTTACATTAGTATTTAATGGAAGTAAGACTAATCAAACTGTGACGATTTATTAATGTTAATAAATACCAACCTTTACTTATTTATTTATTTAAAACTTTGTTTTTCAGTAAATCCTAAAAAAATAGTTACTATACACTTGTAGAGCCATTAGGAATTTTGGAAGCAGGAGAGATGAAAAATGAGCAATGCCCTCGCCGAGACTCGAAACACAGACCTCTAGAATACGCGTAGAGCCTGCTGACTACGACACTACGAAAGCATGCGAAAAAGGCGGGAGAAATACCTTATACAGTATAAAAATAATTGTATAAAAGATCCTGAATCACTGGATAGAAAATTTCGTTAATAGTTAGTTCTTGAAATAATGCCTTTTAAGATATTAATCTTAACTGTAAATGAATTAAGGACCTTTTTTGTGCGTTTTTCCGTAAATGTCTGGAATTCAATTATTAAAAACAAAAGAATCTAATTATTGAACGAAATGCGTATATTCAAATCTGAAACAAAGAAAGTCAGAGAAGATTGCTGGGAATTATCGTATTCATGGTGGATTACCCGAGAAGGATTGGACACCTTTCTCGATGTCACTCTGTAACTGTTGCAACCTTTATAGTATAAAGGGTGCTGTTACGCCAAACGAATATTGTGTTTACATTATGTAACTGTTCGTTCGCCGTTGCGATGCTGCTGTATTACAGTGTATCTTGTTGGTGTTTTTTATTAAAATATAAACCAAAAATGTCGTCATCAATTTTGTGTACCAAACAGGATCAATAAACCAACGATGTGTAAACTCGTCGAAACAAAAGTAACATTCGTATCAGAATCGTCAATTGTTGTCTTCGCCTTTAGAATCTCGCATTCGTTTCGTAGTTGTTTCGTAACAGTAACTAACCAGGCCATGTTCTCCAGTTACCCTTGCCCGAACACGGACCATTCGGTACCGTACTAGGCTTCCTAACCACAGAACCGTCTGTGATATCTAAATATATTTTTATTTTCTATAATTTTTATTCATGGATATTAAACCTAATTGCCTATTTTCTATGAAATTCGAGTTAATAAATCTCTGCACGTTCGTACGTATGTATCTCGTATAACTCAAAACCGATTAGTTATAGGACGTTGAAATGTTTGTATATGTGAGTGATATAACATCTAGTTGTGTGCAACTTCCTTTTCTATTGCAATAAGCAATACCAAAAGTACATATACAGGGTGTTTATAAAATCCTGGACCCATTTTGATATTTAATAACTCATAAAATAATACAGATAGATTAAAATTGATAACATAAATGGTTAGATAGACTCAAAATGTTTCATGACCCTTGTCAATGAACTTCCACGTACGCCTCCTTTGTCGCACAGAAAATATCAAGTCGATATTCAATTTCACGCCAGGTACCGGCAAGCATGTCGGCATCCACAGAGGCTATTGCGTTTATAATTCTGGCTTTTAGGTCATCAATGTTCGACCCTCTTCTCCTGTAAACGCTGTCCTTTACAAATCCCCAAAGGAAAAAGCCCAGCGGCGTTATATCAGGGTGATCTGGGTGGCCAAGCAATTGGACCTCCTCGCCCAATCTAGCTTCCTGTAAAATGGTCATTCAAAGAATGACTCGATCGTGCATTAGTCTACACCACACATTGACCTTTGGAGAATCCCTTTGTGCCTCACGGTATTCATGGAGGTTTTTAGATCCCCATATGTGCATATTATGGCGATTAACAATGCCAGAAAGATGAAAGGATGCTTCGTCGGAGAACATTATGCGCTTCAGAAATTCAGCATTATCTTCTATTCTCCTTGGCATATCTGTTGCAAAGGCCATCCTCCTAGGCCTATAATAATAGGCGATAGTTTCCAAAAACAAAAAGAGAAAAATGCAATTAATAAGCAGACGATATTTAGAAAAGTACAGATATTTAGACTGGAAATTGAAATTATCTGAATTTAACTACACGCCCAGACGATATCTACAAAAGTACAGATATTCAAACCTGAAAAGGAAAATATATAAGTTATACCATCAATAAATACCATAAGTTTGTTTATATCTTCATTATTTTATGAGTTATTAAACATCAAAGTGGGTCCGGGACTTTATAAATACCCTGTATATCGAATTTACTTTGGGAAGCAGATAATTTGCATTATTCAGCAGAGAAAAATGAGCGCAATCTGTTTAGATAGGTAGAACGACAGAACTCCTTCAGGCGTAGTTTATTTTCCCTTGAGTATATGTTCCATACTTAGGATCTTCGCACTGTCACACCGATGTAGTATCCATAACACCGATTTAGAATGTGAAGGGAATAACTCATTTCTTCAATAAAATCTTTTCTCATTCCTGGTGGATTATCCGAGTTACTAAACACAAACTATACGTGAAAGAGCTAACTGTGTACACACAAACTATATATACACAATGTTCGAACACAAACTATATATATATATATATACATGAAAGAGCCGAATAATCAGTACATATACTTTTATAATCTATGTGATTACTTTGCAAAATCTATAATCAAAGGTTGCTTGCAATCATTTTTTATTCTCCCCACACAACTTTTGAAAGTCCTATGTTCAACTCAACTTTATTTCTCATAAATTATCGTATTTATTAGCCTATTCTCCTTCTCGCATAATTTTCTTTTGGGTGTCTCAGCATGGGATTTAAAAACTTACGATTCATGGTAACAATGGAAAATATATGCACAAAGAGGAAAATATTTTTGCAAGTAAACAAAATGTTATAGCAAATGATAAATCGTTTGCAATGCATAAATATATCTTTGTGTGTGCATAGTATATGCATATTTTAATTGTGTCTTTATGAGTACTTTTTAATGTGTTATGTTTATTATTTAAAATGTCTCTTCAGAAATAATATGCACCTCGTAGTTTTCTATTCCCGGTTTTCAGGCATTAAATTAATAGGAAAAGACGGAAGAATACAAGTAAGTATGGTAATAATTTTTTGTCATGGGATTAAAAGGGACAATTTTGGCTCTATATTTGAATACCTTAGCTGAAAATATTTTGCAAGGAATTTTGATATATGATTTAAAAAAAATTACTTATATGTTTCTGATATTACCATTTTCCTGGATCCATGTACATTCGAAAATTATTGAATAAAATGCGCTCAAAATGTGCTGCCACAGTTCGTACGGATTTCAGTTATAAGGTATTTCTCCCACCTCCTTAGCATGCCTTCGTGGTGTAGTGGCCAGAACACGCGGAGCGTTTTCGAGAGGTCCGTTGTTCGAGTCTCGGCGAGGGCATTCCTCATTTTTCATCTCTCCTGCTTTCAAAAAATACCTAATATCTCTACAGTGGCGCCCGAACTAAAAAAATTGGTGGATGATGATTCTCCACCACCATGATTTTCGATTGGTTCCCCTAATCCACAGTCGTTCTTTAAAAGGGGAAGTATAAAAAGTATTTCTCTGGCCTCCTTAGCATGCCTTCGTGGTGTAGTGGTCAGCACGCTCGGCGCATATTGGAGAGGTCCGTGGTTCGAGTCCCAGAGAGGGCATTGCTCATTTTTCATCTCTCCCGTCTCGAGAAAATACCTAATGTCTCTACATAGTTAAAGAAATTGTTCGAGAATTACATAATGAATTATTTCCTCACAAAACACTTGAATATCAATTTATCTTACATCATCATTTCTTCTTCGATAAGCATAAACATTGAGCTTGTTTCACTATAATAAATCTTAAACGTATCGAATACTTCTTTAAATCTCTATGCATTATTTTCGTACGGTATCTGAAGCTAAAGATATATGTCTAGCTTCAGATTTTCATTTGCAACATGAAAGAATGAATATTACATAGTAAAAGAGAAAGGAAATAATACTTTCACAAGAAAAAAGAAATTTACATTCCATCTAACTATTAATTTATGCATGAATCTAGAAGGTAGGAACTATATGAAAGAGAGAAGAGAATGTAGGAAGATATTCATGATGGAGAATGAAACAGGCCATTTATTCATACGGATGGTAAGACTTTAAGCCCTGTTTAACAGACGATAAAAGATCAAGATGAAATTTCGAATGATGGATTTGAAAAAGAGATCAGACTATTTCGTGAAAAATTGAAGTTTCGAAAAGCCTCAGTGTAAAATATAATGAAAGGCAATAATATTACACTTCTATATTTTAGTTCAAATATACAAGGAGGAAAGAGTTATTTATTAAGAGAGAAAGGAATTAATTGTAAACATTTAAACGTGCAAATTAGTGCAGCATTAAGCAGTTCAAACTGTCTTAATCTAAGATGTCAGAAATATAAATCTGACAGCTTCTGGCGAAACAAATATAGCTAAATATTTAGTTAAGTAATGGAAACAAACATTTATCTCAAATATTGCAGCTCTTAGTAACAAACAAATAACAGCCCTCTTAATAACATTTCTGCATTCTAAGATTCAAATATTAAAATATGAAAAGGCATATGAATTGCATATGCAAAATTTAAGAAACACAATTTTTCCTATAAACAGTTGGACATTTGTAATGTAAAATAATCATTATTTAAAGGAAATAACCTATAATCTTTAATACAATATATGCGAAATGCCCTGTTTTTTAATCAGTATTTTAATGGAAAGTAAATAGAATTCTGAAATTTCCAAAACAGCCTTTCTATGTTCTAGTTATTTTTTACTTTTATCTGAAAGATGATAGCAAAACACAAACCAGACTTTTATGTTAATGCCATGCCTGATTATTGTGATGTACCCTCTTGTTAATGACATGCAATGTTAAATTGCATGATGATTTATGTTAATTATTTCTCTTAGTGTAGACTCTTGTACTGCATAATTTCATCTCTGTCATAGGTTTAAAGTACTTGGCTCTAAATCCGCGGTCCCATCTGTATTACCTGCTATGAACATCATTCTATTTTCGAGTAGGTTATTCTGTTTTTTCTGCTTCATCAATCATGCACACGGTTTATTGAAAACCGCTCTCAGTTTGTTTATTTAAGTTCACAGTGATTTTCCTCTACTCAACTGATAAAAATTGTAAAAACATTGAAACTAAGATAAGCAAATTTACAATTTACATGTTTGAATTAATCAGATTCAAGACCACCTTCAGTATCTGCAAAGTCCTATGCTATCATTAGAGGTTGATAGCGAATGTAAGACAAAGAAAAAGAAATGGTTAGCAGGAGCAAGTACAAAAGCAAACTGGCAGACTGCAAGCTCAGAGAGAGAGTAAAAGACCTTAACGAACCCCTTTGGAAAACAGTTAAAATCTTTCAATTTTTTTTCTTTTTTTAACTGATAAATATGGATCATAACTTATATGTTAAATTTTTTCTCATAATTCTGGCTGATATCTATTAGAGGGTAATATGCTTAACTAAACGAAAAATGTTATCTTATGAAGGCCATGCCTGTCAACGAATTCTTCTTAAATAGTAGTTTATAAATTCTATTAGTTAAATATGAAAATTCTTATTTCAAATTCCCACTTTTATGACTAAAGCAGAGCTAATATAATTGTAAATATTCTTAGTGAAAAGTTTTTCTGTTTCAATTTTTAATTTTAGTGAAATCAATCTAAATTTTTCAGTATGATAGTATACATTAAATGGAGAAATTTTTTTTCATTTTTACGTCCTCATATTTAAAGAATGCTACGTTTGGTTCAGTACACTTAAAGATGCAGCATGCAGAATTCCATGCAGAATGCAGCATGCAGAATAAAGTGCCGTCTGAGAGAACTGCAATCGTATCATTCGTAAATAATCGAAAACATTGGGTATTTCCTTCAGACCCACAATCCTTTGTGGCTGCATGTTATATAGGAAAATTCTATTAATTCAGACAGCTTCCTTATGATTAAACATTCGAAATTCCTGAAATTTTGCCAAAGTGCTTCTTTAAACAATCTCTAATAACATTTTTACAAAAGAAATTTTCTGTATCGATTAGGAAAGCCTAAGATGAGAAATTCTGGAAATATTTCCTAGTTCAAACATGGAGAAGAACGATAAGAAGATTGTTTGTGGTAATGATTGACGGAAAAATACATAAGCTCCTGGTTAACTCTTCTGAATTACTGCTTTCAAGCCAAAGTCTTTTTTCGAGTAATTCTCTAATCATACCTTTTGTAAAAGAAATTTGTTCAGTGACTTAAAGTAGGTAAAGATAAATCGGTTGCAGAAAACTTCGCTAGTCTCAAAAAGAGTGGAAAAGTACGGAGAATGTTTTATTTAATGGTGTAAATATTCGGTGGTGTAAAGGCTAGCTATACATTTCTAAAATTCACAAAGCACATTAGCCAGAAAACAGAGAAGAAGAATAAATTTCCAAATTTTTCCAACGATGGCTTCTGAAGTAGCTGGACATTTAAATACTAAAATATTCAAGCAATAATAATAAAGTAGATTTACGAATGTAAAGTGATTAAAAGTAATAAAATCTGCCTATTCTTTAGGTTATATTTTAACAAGTTTTCAGTTTTACAATTTCATAAAGGGTTATAAAGTTTAAAGAGCTGTTTTTGCCGCATTATTTTAATACGTTGCACAATCCAGCATATTTTATTTTCCTATTTGACATAATTGAAGTTTCGAACTTACCGAAATGTTAAACATTTACTAGAGTTTGAGACAATGTTTTAGATAAATTACCACTTACAAAACAGAGAAATGTTTTGATGCATATATGTATTTTCGGTTAAGTATTTATGTAAGTGCATTTAAATGTACATTTTCGCATACTGAATTTTACACTATTCCAAACTTGAATTAGCTGCATGATGTAAACACTAGACTTTAATGTCAAGGTATTCATAATTTACAAGAGCATTCATATATGCCCCGAACTGTTTCCTTTACAAACCACTTCTCATGCACAGCGCTGTGCTCTTGCTTGAGAACAGCCATTACCTCCACATTACCTTTCGTGCAGATTAGACCTTGCTCACTCCTTTCTTGCAGTCTCGGAAGGGACAATAATATTTGTTGAAAGTACTTCACTAAGGGGCCTCACCCCATCTTAGATCCTCCATATCAAGCAACAGGTGAGTCTGTCATGTAACGAAGAATCACGCTGAACTGCCCCCGCAGGTTCACCACTCCCCGGTCCCCGAGACCACGAATAGAGGGGATGAACGCCTGAAGGTGGTTGTATATTCTTACCCGCCAGCACTATGTTGGCGCCACCTGTTCCTGCGGACAATAATCAGCAAAACCAGTCTCCTACAAGACCGATTCACTATTTCCATCAGTTCTTTGATTTATGTCAAGCAGCTTTCGAGCATCAACAAAGCACCCCCACTGCAACTGAAACCGCCAGATTCAGTGTTTTTGTACACCCCTGTCGTTAATTATAGATTCTAGTCAGCCCATTATTCAACACATGGAGGTAGAAAGTAAGTTATTTTTACCTCCATGAGTAAATTATTCTTACCGCGATGAGTCAACCCTCGGGGAAGGTGGGAGTGATAATCAAACAACAGCTGCAACAAATTTCTGATCAAAGTTTATAGGGTTTCACCTGTAATCTCTTAATCTCCTTGCTAAACATACGCTGTGAAACCCTATGTGGAGGACAGTGAGCAAATCTATGCTATGTCCTTTAGTGTTGAAGAACTACAAAGTCAGAAGGAGGGTTTAAAGGACCCTTTAATTCAAATAATTACAACTCTCCAACTTGAGAATAAGCCACTACTTGGGCTGAACTAAAATAATATGAAATAAAGTGTGTTAACAATTCAAATACCTAAGCTTAACCTTAAGTAGGACGGCGAGAGAAGCCTAACTCTCAGTGAAATGCAATAATGCGAATTTCACGAGTAAGAACTCGTAAATGAAATTGCCTATGAAGGCGAACTTTCACTAGACAGAGGAAATCTTTGCGCGCACAGCCTTATGGCGATAATTCCAAGACTCTGTCTCTTTTCCTCGTTAACTCCTGCCTTTAAAACTGCTATCAGATATATGCGATTTGCATAAATATCTCGCTCGCTCTAAATTCGGGCAGCAACTGAAACTTTGAGATATCGATAGGAAAGTTCAAACTCAAAATAACTTGGTTAGTTAAAATAATGAATGCTACAAGTTTTCGTTCAACATAACGTATAGTCATCTGAAATTTGAAGAGACTCGAAGCCGAGTATGGGAGCGTGCAAGTGGTGCAATTGCTTCATTGAGGGACAAGAATACGTAGCAGATATTTATCACACCGATAAACATTGATTGTGTCATGGAGGTACTTCTTCCTGCCTCCATGGATTGTGTTAATGCAGTTACTCAATAGAATAGGCGCATCATTGTCAAAGAACTTGCTTCTATGCTTTCACTCAGCATTGGAGTTTAGAAACTATTGTTAGTCTGAAACTAGGTATTATTCCAAGATAAATTCTACGTACGTTGATAGACCTGATGCGCTTGCAAACCGTCAGTTCTCTCATATCGCGGTTTGAATGTGAAAGGGATGAATTTTGGAAACCTATAGGGACAACTAAAAAATAGTGGCTTCACTCCTTCAGTCTCGGTTCCATAAGTCCTACTTGTGAGGCATGTCATTTGTTGATGACGATGGAGTCAGCATTAGTGTTGAGTGGATTCACAGCCAACTGAAAACATCTACGAAACAGGCATGAATATGCTTCCAGAACGTTGACAAAACTAAATCTATTCTGGAGAGCAGTCCGTTGAAAGATGACATGCTAAACTCTTTCATTCTATAAAGACTAAAAAAAGCTCTGGTCGTATTTTATTTCTTTTAATAATTCTGATTGCTTACGCAAACTACCCCTGATATAATTGTGCTGAAAAATTCAAGTATGTCGGTTATAAATATTTATTGAGTAATAATTTTATTCATTAATTTATATTTTTAAATCTCCCAATTAGAAAACTTCAAAATTTTAATATCCTGGCTAAAAACGTTCTTGGGTGTCTTTAAATGTTAAAAGACAACACAATCGATAAAACGTCAGGTTTCATATTTCGGATTACAAATAGCTAGCTAATTATTATTTCAAAATTTCATTATTCGATGCAAAACTTTTAGGAGGCTTACAATCTTCCTTTTGGAAAAAGAATATCATCTAATAAAATAATTCTTGAAATACTCATTTATAAAGTACTGCGTTAATCTCGCTGACTTATTGTGTACTTGGAAACTTTCTGCGTTTTAATTAAGAGCTGAAATTTTAATCTATGGATTCTCTATTAATTTGTTTTCGTATTATATCAAAACGGAGCAAATGAAAATATATATTTCTCCTTTTTTTAGCCTATCAGTAGTAGATTGTAGAGTAGAGAAAACGTCTGAAAAACAGTAGTTTGGACCTAGATTTAAATCCCTACAAATCCTTTTATTAAACTTAAATACTCGCATTGATGAGCTTTTTTCAAAACATTCCTGCACTTTGAAGCTTTACAAAAGTCTACACATTACCAAGCCATGTTCATACTCGCAAGCTAATGAAATTTAATATCATGCATTCTGAATATATATATAATAAAAAATAATAAAATTCAATTACAAGCAATAACAAATGTTTGTTGCTATTTCTTGAAAACACTTATTTGTAATAATGATTTATAATGCACAGAAAGCTAAAAAATAATATTTATGTTTGTTTTTGCAACCAATATCACTTTTTTAACATAATCAATACAGACGCACGAATTCTATTGCGGCAAGGAATTAAAGACTGCCTCTGTTATCGGCATGGGCCTTGGGCACCATATTGGTGACACTGTGTTTTTGCCCTGTTCAAACCAAATTTTGGGTTTTCCATCCCACTTCCCCCACCACCAAATCACACGACAGAACTTTTAGCTACCATATAATTAGAGTACTCGCATGATGCAAAGACACTATACCTTTACAACATCCATGTTTTCTCCGGGTTTCAACCGGTAGTCAGAGTTATCTTTAATCACTAAATACCGTTGGGTGGCATATATAAGTTTTAATAAACTGAACATATAAATACCAATTTCAATATAATAAAGATTCAGAAAGGAGATAAAAATAATGCTTTCAAAATATTCTCGAAACAAATTCCTCGTGTAAAATTAATACGAAGCTCATGAAATTCACAGTGGCAAGGAGTCAGGATTGCTCCAGGCGTTGACAAAAGCCTTCGACGCCCTAAAGGTGACAGCAGGACTTTGCCCAGTTCCGTTCCAGTTTTGAAGGAAAACACCCCGGGGGGACAGGTCGGGGATTCTCCAACCCCTCTTTTCCTACCATCAACCTTTCTAAAGGACTTTCGGTTCTCATCATGTTTAGAGTGCTTGTATGCCTGACAGACACTATGCATTTACAAACATCCATGCCTTCTCTGGGATTCGAACCTAGGCCTTTCGTTACGGCAGTCTAACCACTATGTCGGTTGGAAGGCACAGAAGAATATGTTACATATATATAGTTTTTAAAGAAAGAAGAATAGATTTATTGTTTCACTAAATATTCATAAATGAAGTAATGGAACAACAGTTCTGTTCTCTTTATGTTGTTAACAAGTTAGATTTGTGGACGTTCTACATTTTACGTTAACCTTATTTTACTAGGCACAAGTAGAACAACAGCTTAACCGTGCAACAGCTTAATATATAATTTAATGCTTTGATTAAAAAATTGTTAAACATATTAGGTAATGCGTTAAAACATTTATGCCTTGCTAAGAAAAAATATATTGAAATCTTAATATATTGGTTCCTTTGATCATTTTATGCATCTATAACATTAAAAATTCATGTTATAAGAATTATATATGAGGAATTTTATTTAATATTTATTTAAAAATTCACTGACCTGTAACTAATATATACGACGGAAAGGAGAGAAACAGTTTGCTAAAAAGGTGCAATAATGTTTCATATCCAAAATTATGGCAGAGTATTAAACTTTGGTTCAGAAACAGGCAATTTACGTTTTAGTTAATTTATTCTGAATGTTTCTGCTATTTATTTTCACGGTTTGTTAATTTAAGGAACTATAACTATTATTCTCACATAAATCATCAAATTCTTCTTTAAATATACAATTCAGTTATTGATAAGGCCTATATAAAATTCATGTTTTAAGTATTATTTCATTGTAAGATTACTTACAACAAATTGGTCAGTAACCTTATCCTAAGAAAAAAATTATTATAATACATTTCATTTATCATTTTCTAGCCAGCGCTTGTCCCATATGATTAAGCTAATAACTACAAGAAGAAGAAAATGAAGACATCAGCTGAAGGAACTTACGATGCCATTCTTGTTACAATTGATGCAGGATGTAGTATAATATTATGCGGGTGCTTCATCTCATGCAAATGCAAACAGAATCTTCTGTAAAAGGAAAAACAGTGAAAAAACTGAAAAATAATGAGTAGAACTGTTACTTAACACCATGTTTATTTTTCTGACTTTGATTAATCTTTATCTAGTATTAATTTATGATTTTATGACTATGTTTGATAGTCAGAACCGTAAGTAGTCCTTTCTTCAAATTAGGGAAAATGGTAAATTTTCGCTCCTATATAAAAACGCAAATCAGCTATAACTGTATGTTTTTGTATTCAATATATGTTTCAGATCATAACAGCATCAATTTTATACTAATATACAATCGCAATATTCAGACAAATAATGCACAAAAGGTGTTCAGTTTTGAAATGAAAAAAGATTGCAAAGAATGTTTTCGATAATTCAGCCATTTTAACTAACTTTGAAAATTATGAATTGTAATGTTATTAATATAAGGAGATATTTCACTAATTTAGCTATATATTAAAGAAGCTGTTTTAGAATTAAATTTATGGTAGCAGAATCCTCAATGATTTATACAAAAATTATTTCATATTAGTTCATGTTTTACGCAGTGAATATCCATATTCGATAGCATCGCTTGGCCAAATGAAGGTGTTATATAATAATTTATTATTTTAAGTTAGCTGCAATTTCTTTTGTTTCTGCAACAATTCTTTTTTTTCTAATCTGGAAACTAAAAATACTTTTATGAATATATACGCGCAAATTTTCAGATTGGGATGCAATTGAACTAAAACACATTCCTAAATTATTATTAAGAGATTCTAGAACTGTTTTAGTGCCTGAAACTATTATAGTTATATGGATTTTAAAACTACGTATTTTTTCAATCTTACATCATTCAGATATTTAATCTAAAGACTCCTCCTTTAATCATCAAATCAAGTAGCATTGGTTTTGCACGATAAGGTTTGCAAAGCATGCAAGAGCTAAGCTGCCTAAGCGAAGCCTAAGGAATGCAAGCTGCCTAAGGGAAGGCATTCCTTCATGCAGGTCTTCTAAAGAGAAACTGACTCGTATCCACAGTGCACATTATATACTCATGTTACTTATACTATTCTCCATGAAAATGGAGAAAACCATTTTCGTGGTCAGAAACTGAGTATTGGAAGTGCATAAAAATTTTTTATTACAATAGCATATTGCAATAAAGTAATTATGGAATAAAATTTATAAAATGCAGAAAGCGAAAAATTAATTAATCAGAATCAACAATTTAAAAATAATGCATAAATTTACATGGCTGATCGTAATCAAACAATAAATAAATATTTTAAAATATTTTACAGAAATACTAAGTGGAATTTGAAACTGTAATATATTAAAACACAAAAGGAAAACCATGACCTCTTGATCTAAAATATTCGTTTATCATGCTACTTCTAGTCTTAAGAATTATATACATTGCTTTGCATTACAAACTTCAGCGACAACTTAGCACTAAATACTATTCTGCATCTCGGATTATGAACAGGATTTTTTTAAAAACATTTATCAGGCTGCTTGATTTATCTAATTTAAAAAGGTAATAATATTTTATATGGAACTCATATTATACTACGCTAGCAGAAAAAATGAATTTGTTTCCTCGAAAATTGTAACAGATTTGAAATAATATGCTACCACAGTTAACCAATTGATCTCAAAGTCCAAAATTTTCTTAATTTACGTCGTGTACCCCATAATACTGACTCAAAGCGAACATGTTTCGAATGCCGAAAGTATTTGGTTAACTAAAATTATTATTCTACTCAATATTTTGAATTCAGTAACTACAATAAATTTATAGATTTATAATTTTCGATTTCTTTAACATAGGTTGATAAATTATCTCTGGATTTTGATAAGGTAAGTCCTGCCCGCTAGCGGCCCATTAGATAAAGATTGTTGAAGACTACTGGTAGATAGACACTTGAACGCATCTTCATAAATAGGCCTGTTGCGTAAGTGTTTACGTCTACATTTACGCTTGTATAAAGTAAATTTAAGCCAATTTTCCTCACAGAGTTTCCACTCCGATGTTCACTTGCGCTCTATAAACAAAATTACAATTTCAAAAAGAGAAGCCTTAGCCTTGTCTTACTCTGTTTCTTCGCAAGGTTGTAGCTAAATGTTTTCCATGCCGACATGTATCTTCTAGGTATTTTCAGTGATTTTTCAACTAAAACCTGTTGCGGTTCTTCTAAAGAAACTATCATTTCTGACAGTCTTAACATATTTTAATTTTAATATTTTACAGACACAAAAATATTAACAGTTTACAAAGCTCCATCTTAAAACTTTAATTAGTTACTCCGTATATCCCGTGCCACGAAAATGAAGCCATGGAACATCATGGTAAGACGTCACGACTTATCATGGCCGCTTCGATAGACGAGCTTCTGAATAATTTTGTTTACCTTATCACCTTTGTTGTCTACATGTTAACTTTCATCATTCCATGTTTATAAGTGTTTCGTTCTAATCTTAATCACGCCTAAAGAGTCTTTGTGAGCCTTGGGATGTTAATATTTGCTCTCAAAGTCTCCGTAATTTTATTTAATATTTTTTTCGTAGTCTTATGCGTACGTGTATGGCGGCATGATAAGTCGTGACATCACGTTGTCTATATTTCCTTGGCTCCATTTTTGTGACGTCATGCTTACTCCACCTATTTTATCCTCCTTCTATACATTTCATAAAATCTTAGTAGAATATATTCTGTTACCATTCTGGTTAATACATATTTTTTTCTTTATTGCTGAATTTGCTACCGATCGTCTATATTTTAAAATAACTAGTAAACATGGTTTCGATTTATTTCACAACCATCAATGATTGTAAGTTTCGACAATAGCCGTAAGTGTAACTAACTACACAAGTTCGAATACGAATTAAATATGGATACAACAGGACACCAAAGATTCCAGCCATGAGTCTTATCAGCAGTAAATTTATTCGAAAATGGGAGCAACAAACTAAACGGGAATTTTGCGTTTAATCTCAGGCAGCTACGAAAGATGTTCACAAGAGAAAGTAATAAAGAAAATCAGTTAATTAAAACTTAAGTAATTTTGTGTTTAATTGTTCTAATTTTAAGAGCAAAATGAAAACTGAAAGGGGGTAGCTGTTATTAGTAGATGACATCTTATTTCATTTGTATTATAACAAAACACACAAGAGCTACCTGCTTAAGGGAAGCGCTGCTTTGGTAAAGGACTTTTAAGGAACACTGGATGGTATTCGCTTACGTATGGAGGAGACCAAAAAATACCAATTTGATTTGCATTTAGGCCGAACTGCTAGTGTTTAGCGATCTTATCGTTTGGCATTTGGTGGGCGCATATGACTGAAAAATTTATCAATGGAAACAAAATTGTTGGTTCTAAGTGCCGATAATGAAACGCAGTGTTCAGAAAGTAATTTATTATTTAAATATAATAATTTAGAACTGTGATCTTAGGTGTTTCTAAATGAAAAGTTAGCAATCTTAGTTTTAAAAAGTATTCATGGATTTTGTTGATAATTTATTTCCCTACCTGAGGCAAGTGCGTTACTTGCTTCACCCTTGTCGCAACTTTGTCTAACGTTATATCCCATCAAATAGCTACTGGTATCTTAATTTAAGATGGATTAAAAAGAATTTTTTAATTTGATTAATTACTTTTAGCACTCAGATAAAATATTTCTGCTTCGTAATTCGGTAAAACAGTATTTTTCTTTCAAAGTATTTCATTGAAAAGTATTTTATTGCATTTATTCATTACGCTTCGATTTATGCTACCTTCAGATCTTTAATATTCTTTAGTGGGTCTAATCCTAAATTTATAATAAAAAAGGTAAATTCAGAAATTTGCCGTTTGGTTTTACAAACAGAATAACAACAGTTAATAAATCACTGTATAATTTCTAAATATTGACGACTTCCATTCCGAATATCAAACAGTGACTGTTACAATGCATAAATTAACTTAATTATTGCAATCTCACTCGCTCTAAGAATGATATTTGTTTGTTGGTTGTGATATATAAATTTTTGATAATTTTGTTATTGTTAAACCGATAAAAACAAATTTTAGCAACGTGCGGATTAAAAGTTCAATCTAAAGAGACGTAAGAATTTTTCCTTTGATTATACAAATTCGTTAAATAATATTATCAATAATAGCTCGCTACATTTCTAGAAAATCATTAAACCACTAATTTTTTACGGAGTGCGTATATTGAGCACCAATGCTTAAAAATGGCTCCTCAACATTTAAGGTTATCGTTTCATTTAAGGTTATTCTAAGAATTTTGCAATTGCTCATTTATTTAGTTATAAATCTTTTTCTTATAAAAAAAAGTTTCAGAGAAGTCGGATTCTTTTGAAAGCAGGAGATGTAAAAAACGAACAATGCCCCCGCCGGTACTCAAAGCAGGGACCTCTCGAATTCGCACTGTGAGTGCTGAGCACTACACCACGAAGGCATGCGAAGAAGGTGGAAGAATTATCTTATAATGTAGCAGTAAACTTCGTCAATTTTCATACTTTTAGTTATAAACAATTAAAAAAATAATCTAGGACATTTTGCCTCATTCAGTGAATTGTCCGTACTGTCTGTCTGAAAGTAATAAAAAAGTTAGATAAAATTGTCAGTGTCGGAGACCATTGTACATGAGTGGTCCCAGATACCTTAATAGTGATTTTTTATACCAGCTAATTAATCAGACACAGAACAGCAAATTGTTGAATAATTAAGATTTAAATTTATTCAGTCAGATCTGTTTATGACTGCCCCTGTAGAACAAACAGTTTCAGATTGCTAAATACCCATGTTAATTGCAGTTTCTTCAATTTAGTTTTATACTAAATCTATTTCATTTCATTCTATAGATGAACGATTTAAAGAAATGTATTGAAAATATTTTTCTTGGTAAATGTTATGAACTTCAAATATGTGTTCAAAATGCATTTCTTTCCTTTCTTTTTTTACCGCTTTAAATTTATCATGATTTCACCCGATATTTTAATACATAGTTTCGCGATAGAGTAATTGAAAAGATATTGAATGAAAAATGTGTAATTATGTGTTTTCAAAAGGAGGAATTACTAACAATATTCCTAAGCTGACACCTCTTTTAATAATCTGTTAAAAACTCACAACAGCAAGCTCACTCCAACAAAAGAAAAAGAAATAGCAATAATCAGTGAATGAATATTGTTTGTTTTGCATATTTTAAGTAAAATCTTAGCATGCAGCTACGTGCCGTTTAACTATTCATACTTAAATTTGATTATCAGATTTAACATCACAATCTTACGAAAAGTAATCTAGCAAAAAAAAGAACATAGAATAATACATTTCAAAACCGAAGAGCTTTGTTTATCTGAATAAATTGGTGTGGAACAATTTCGTAGCTCATGTTTTTTAAGTGCTCTGTTCTATCCTGTCTCAAACTTTCAAACTTTTGTTTAATATTCTCTACACGTTTACGGTTAGCTGGCATCTGATAAACTATGTAAAATGAGTGGACTTCTTAAATACAATGTGAAACAGCTGGATAAAATGACTAATGAATACTCTCAATCATCCGAGTGCTTCGATAAAAGCAACGGGAATTGATGAGAGGAATATTTTGTGATGCCTGAGAAAGGCCTAATTTCCATAATATGCGGGGATGTATCTGAGAGTCATTATGCATTATTATAGTAATTTTTAACATCTCTCACTTTGCGTTTTTATTTGTTCTATAAAGTTAATGAATTCTCACACCATTCATCTCCATCAGATTAATTGCTGCAGGCACAAAAATTTTAAAAATCTCACCTAAACACAGGATTAATTGCCTTTCTTAAACTCACATTTTGAGTTTGTTTGTAACATTTTTTCGTAACTTTGAGAATGCTTCATTTTTCAATATGAATATTATTTTGCGTAACAGAAACTTCGGAATCTCTCTTTAAAATTTTTTGTTTCACTTGATATAATTCAGTAATTATCAAAAAGTTACTTTTTAATTGTAAGAAATAGTCTCACTTCTAAATTACTGAAATAAGTGAAGTGACTGAAAATAAAAAATGGAAGATGAAAATTAGCGCTTTAACTCAGTACTTTAAGAATTTAACAACATATAAAAAATAAACTACAAGTTTTTTACCAATGAATATCTATTTTAGTTAATTATTACCGTCATTACTAATTGATTGATTTTAGACAATAATAACACAGATTGAAATCATGGTTTAGAATTTTAATTCGTATCTTGTCGGAAAAGTAAAAACTAAGAAGCACTGTTGATCAACACTTAAAGTAAAGAAGACGAGTGGGAGATCTTCGGACCCGTCCTCCCTCCCCCGAGGTGCACTGCATCAAAATTGGGGACGGAACTGAACAAAGTCAAGTTAGATAAGTCACAACAATACAAGATTATCATCACTGGCCTGCAGAGGGATAAATGCTTAGGACAATAATTTAGGCGTTATATATTTATGATATTTTAATAACAATTAGCTTTATATCATTGAACTCTGTGCGGATGATATTCCCACTGCAGAAAATTGACCAGGCTACAGACAGTACAGCAGAAATGGTGTAAATAAGGGAGGTCTCTGTTAATGAAAGTTAGATTTACCTACATGTCATTTGACAGCTTATAAGGTATATCTCCCACATTCTTAGCGTGCCTTCGTGGTGTAATGGTCAGCACACTGAGCCGGTATTTCAGAGGTCCGTGGTTCGATTCCCGGCGAAGGAATTGCATATTTTTCAACCCTCTTGCTTCGTAATAATCCTAATGACTCTACAAGTGGCGCCCAAACTAAAAGGGTTGTGGATGATGACTCTCCACACCCAGGATTTGGCGACTAGGTCCCCTAAAACCCTAGTCGCCCTTTAAAAAGGGGAGTATATAAGGTATATCTCCCACATTCTTAGCGTGCCTTCGTGGTGTAATGGTCAGCACACTGAGCCGGTATTTCAGAGGTCCGTGGTTCGATTCCTGGCGAAGGAATTGCATATTTTTCATGTCTCCTGCTTCGAAATAATCCTAATGTCTCTACAAGCTCTTGAGCAAAATACTTTATTTCGCTAGCTGTCATTCATCCTGATAATTAGACTTAATTGTGTGCTCGAATGTTTATCTTGAAACAATAGAACTCCATGACTGTTCACAAACGCCTGTTGTTCAGGATACAAGCTGTCAAACATTTGCTTCATACCTGTGGAATATTGAGCTGAACTTATGGTTTCACCTTATGAAAAGCAATAAGTAGTGAATAACTCAAGCAGAAGGTCATAATACAGCAAACAACAAACAACATCTCTGGATAAAGAAGTGCGTCTGGAATTTTTTTTTGACACGTCTTTCACTCCCAGCCACTGTGACGAACGAGTACGATTGTCTCAGAAAATTCTTTTCTTTTCTACAGTCATAATTTAATGCAAGGACTTTTAGGTTCTCTGCTGTAACTCGAAGCTAAAATTCTGCAGAGCCTGTTATACAAGTAGTTCTACTACTATACTAATAGCGAGTTATCTCTACGTCTTTAACATCTCTCAGAATATTAAAGAAGTTTAAAATAACCTTTAATTTAGTCTTAAATGTAACAGAATTAGCAGAACTTCAGACGAAACTTCCTCTACTAATGGATATTTAATATAGAATAACAGGCAATTAATTCGGGTATTTTACTGACGCGCATTTCAAAACATCGGCTAGCAAGATGCTAAAGCCGAATTACAAATTTGAATCAAAGCTGGAGGTGATACTAACAGCAAAATTCCGTTGCCAGCATTTCAAATCTAAAGATTCAAATCTGTCACCTTGAATATATAAAAAAGATATTTGTATTCTGGTGAGGAATATGGAAAGGAGAAGTTAAATTATATTAACTGGTTAATTATAAAAAAATAAAGAAAAGTAAAGACTAAAATTATATTAACTGGTTAATTAAATACTTTGCAAAATTTCTTCTTTATTTATTTTTAATACAGAAGTGCCGTCTTACAAATGGCATGCTTTATTTTCATCAATGGATTTATGCGGTACCCACTTGATAAGCTCTTTTTACTTTTCCTAAAATTGTCAAGTAGCTAAAAATAAATAGAGTGTGCACATTTAGTATCCGTACGATTTTTCGAACGGATTATTGTGGATCTGATTACACTGCATCCTTTAATTCATTTGAATCGTTGCAGGAAGGTTGATGGAAACGGGGTTCGTTTAAACTTCCTATTTCCTCTTGCAAAATTTTCAATAACGAACCGCAAGTAGATATCTCATTAGTTGTTCCGGCCCTGTATGCTTTATTTATCGTCTTCACTGCAGCCGTTATAGAACTTCCCAGTTTGAACTCGTAAGTACTTATCAGTAACATTAATTCCCTGGATTGCATGATCGATTTGATGTCGATTTTAGGGTTCGTTGAACGAAAATTATACTACAATTACATTTTTCACGTATGACGTTGTCCCATGACTTAAAAATCATTGCTTTGATAAACGTCAACTTGTTCTCATTCAAAAACAGTAGAAATCTGGCGTCACATAATGGACATGTCATTTGCAATATCCAAATTTTCACAAGCGGTCAATATGTCTGTCCTGTTTGGTACCGTAGACATCTAGACATGATTGAAAGAATTCGCATAAACATATAAAAAAAACTATCTGACATTTAGAAGAAGGCAGTTGTCCGACTATCTAACACAGAGTTCGCTATCGTGATCTTTGATGAGAGTATTTGTATCAGATTTTACCTCAATGATAGAAACAATGCGAGAGAATATCTGAATAAACATTTGTCTCTAAGATGTAAAGTATGCACAAGGAAGGAAATGACACTTAATAGGTTGGTTCTCTCAGTCTTTGCCCTAAACCCAAAGTGATACTTTTGTGTGAGGGAGTCTGCCAACGATACTTAGCTTAAAAATTGTAGCCTAGGGCAATTACCTTTTAAAAAAATGGTTTTGAAAGATTTCAGATTTTATCGGTAAGGGTTTCTTAAAGTTTTTTACGCTCTAGATGACCTCCAGTCTACTCTTCCACTCACTCCTGCTAACCCTTTCTTTTTGGCCATTTCAAGCTTATCATTAAGACGTCGTTTTCTTCGCACTTACACCACACGCAATTCAATAATAAAATCAAAAATGTTTTAGAATTTGGATAGAGGTACATGTTTAGAATTCCCGATGCAGTTTCAAGCGTTAGCATAATATTGTATATTTTCTTTTCACAGTTTATCACATCAATATTCAGTTTTCTTATTAAGATGGTGAATAAATGTTTTTTTTTGTTTTTTCATTATTAACATTTTGTTTGTTAACTTTACTTATATTAGGTTCTTCGCACTTACGCTTGACCGAATTGAATTCAACAGAAAAATCACAAAATATTAAAAAATAGCATACCCTTAGAATTCCCATTAAAGTGTTACAAGTTGCCATACATATATTATGTTTGCTATATTATTTCTTCAAACACTAGCGGCTCGTTCTTCCAGGCGCCTAAAATAGTTATCATAGAAAGAAACAGTGTACAATAATACTAATGAGTCAAGCGAGCATGATTTTATAAAAATACTCTATATTTCTATAGACATCTCATGATTTTAATAAATGTTGTTTAAACCAGTTACGTTAAAAGTTTTGAAAAATTATTTTTTAGAGCTGTACTTATTGCTTTTAAATCCCTTAATTTATTACTCAATAACCTTCCAGATTAAATTTGAAATAATATTAGGCTTTATTGAATGGCAACACCCTGACGCATGGAAGATAGCAGTATTTTATTTCCGACCGTAACAACACACTGCTTTGATAGAGCGGAGTTTGTTAATTAAAATTGAAAGATAAATAGCTTATATTGTTACGAATAGCAGCAGTCTCACAATCTGAACAAAAAATGTTTTATTTCGTACAATGTTGCCATTGCTCGCTTTCAAATTGTTCAGTTTGTTAATCAAAAATTCATTCATTTTTTTACAAAATATGGATTACATTATAAACAAATTCGAAAGTCAAAATTCGGGCTTCCAGGTGTAAGTTCTGTGGCTAAAGAATTATTATATTCAAATATTGATGGCTTTGCACTGTCGTTTCTTCACAATGCGAGAAATACGCATATATGCATCCGGATTCATCATTATTTTATTTCCTTAAAAATAATACAGAGCGATATCATTTGGCGGTAACAATTTAAAATCCGTATGCCGTTTATCGTTAATCAACACAAAATGTCATTTCAAGACCAATAGTCCGTTTTAGTCTCTTAAAAATATAAAATAAATAAATAAATAAAAATGAAAAAATCTGAAAAAAAATTAAAATTAAAAAATCTAATAAAAATAAATAAAATTTTTAAATTCTAAACATTAAAAAATAATTATTTAAATAAAATTTTAAAATACAATAAAAATTTAAAATTCTAAAAATTAAAAGATAAATAAATAAATAAAAATGAAAAAATCTGAAAATTTTCAGATTTCAGGGACATTTTTTAACATTTTGTGGGTTACCTTTACTTATTAAATATCATGTTTTTTGCACTTAAACCGTAAAGTCCATTTCAACAGCAATGTCACAAAATAATTTATAAAAGATCATATCTTTAGAATTTGCGATACACGGTATCGCGCGTTGGAGATAATTTTTTTTTTCTTCTACAGTGTTGCCATTGCTCCCTTTGAAACTGCTGAGTTTGTTAATCAAAAATTGGTTAAAGTTTTGCAAAATACGAAATAGATTATAAAACAAATTCCATATCGAAAATTTGGGCTTCCATTATTTAACCTCCTTAAATATAATGCAGGGCTCTAACATTTGGTGGCAACAATTTGAAAAGAGAAACGCCGTTTATTAATCAACGCAAAATGCCAAAACGAAATTAATAGTCCTTCTGTGCGAATTGCACCTTTGGGCTAAAAATACCCTGAGACTATGTATACGGAGATGAATATCTGCAGGTTTGATATATCTAGCTGTAACAGAATAACTAACTGTATTTCACAGTTGGCTGAAGGCTCGTTTGTTTAAGCATCTTAATCTCAATTTACAAAGTGTGCATATATACGCCTCGAATGCAGATACCATCGGACTCTGCAGAAAGACTGTCTGAAGTCTGCGCGAGGATTCATTCTCCCAAACGCGCAAAATTCCGAAAGGTATTCACAGAGATCTTACACAAAAAATAAGCCTAGATATATTCAACTATGTATTTGAAAATTTAAAGTATTAGTTGCATAACTTAGTATACTGAGTTAAATGCAACTACTGTCAGTCACAAAAAAACCATACGAATGTACCTTATCCTACTTTTAAAATAAATAAGTCATCTTTTTTTTACGGAATTTACTTGAGTAAAATTCATCACAAACAAGAAAACATGAAACTGTAATAGTCATATTTAACTTCATAAAAATAATTTGGTGGATGTTAGCATAACACGCTTTAGAGCAAAATAATTTGCATCTTGAAAATGGATAAAATTGGATGCTTCATAAGATTCATTGAATTCTTCAAGAATTAAATTAAAATTCCTGGACTACCTACCAAACTCAAGACTGAAGTCTGGAGTGATTACACTAATCTGAGAATATTATAACACTCTGGGACGATTTAATCAAGAAATAATTTCGAATTTAATAACAAACCTTTTTAGTTATTCGAAAATTGGATACAAAATTAAAGTATGCATTGTAAAATTAGTTGTTGTATGAACTCTGAAAATGACCTGGATAGAAAGTGACTTTTAATGGATTAGCATATTTAGCATATTTAGGGTTGTGAACTGAATGTAAATTGCGTATTATTTCAGGAAATTCTGTCTTAACAGATGTAAACACCCACGGTTATGTAGAAAATATTTTCAAAACTTTTAAATAAATATTTTCAAGCTTATTTTTGTAATTGGCAAAAGCTGACTCTATAACTAGCAACAATGCAACATTCAGGCCAGCTTTGAAGTTCACGACGATGCTATTTTCAGAGTTGTCTAGCCTAAGTATGAAACTTAAAGCTCTTTCAGAAATGCTTGTTTTCCTTACAGGTAGGCAATATTTCTTTAGCTGCAGGAGTTGAATGACACGTTACGTAAAGCACGATGCGTGCTGTTCCCGGAACATATTATCACCAGCGATGGAACGCATTTGATGTCAGTTTATTTTAGAAAAGAAAGCATGCCGATTCAACTTAGCCATTTTTTTGCCACGTTTGCTGCTTATGTTTTCATTTTGTGGGACCTGCTTCGAACTTCTTATGGCATATTCAAATAACGACAGAAAATTCTGATGTATTTGCATTTCTTAGTACAATATTTCAGTTTTATATCTAATCTCTAGCAGTAAAATTCAATTAACTGTAATAAAACTAAATTTCAAAATCAATCTGAACGCTTACCTAAAAATAAAACTTCGTATTCCAGTAGAACTGGAATAATATTGTTTTATATATTCATTCACGTTATTAATGCAACGAATTAGTCAAGTGCAAAAGATGTTTAAAAACAAAAATAAAAAACTAATTATAAGCTTCCGAACTAATCCCCTCAGCATAAATTCAACATTCTTTTAAATGTTTATAACTCCGATACACTTGTGAGAAGCACTCTTTTGATTTAAGGTGACTCTTCATCTGTAGATTTAAGGGTCACCCATTTCAATTCCAACAATGCAAAAATTCGAAAATAAAATTTGCGGTCCTCGAGTATATTTTTATACTCATCTTTTTTTAACGTTACGTAAAATGCCACCAGTTTCTGTAACTATGCACCCGAGCTCTAACCCCAAAGAGGCTTTGGATGTTTCTAAATGTAAATTTTCTGCGCGGTATGCTCGCCCTTAAAATCCAGGCCAGCCGAAAGTCTTCTCGAGAGGCTTGGTAACAAAAGAAGATGAATGGGACTCTCTGATGTATATCTCGGGCTTTCTGCCTGAAAACTAGAACTTCCGATCTTTTGCAAGGGAAAATTCGATCACCTCCGTTGGTTCACTTTAGCAATATTCTTGGCGATAATTTGGATAAATGACTTTTGGATATTGGACATTCTAGACAAATGAATTAAGTTACAAGTTTCCAGTCATTTCAAACTACAACAAAAGTTGTTGTACTTTCAAAACCTATTATTAAACTAATTAGTCATTAAAACTAATGAATTTTCACAAAAATCATAAACATTTTAAACATAATCTTCCCATTTAAACATGTAAACATCAGTAATAAGATGAATGAAACATTTTGTTTTAAAATTCTTTCATGATTGTTTAAAATTTTTCAAAAAATATTTTTCCTTGTTTGTTCAATTAGAATACCTAAACGAGAGTTTTTATGAGGCTAGATAGATATCTGACATTTTTACGATAATGTTGGGCACAGAAAAAACTTGTATGCCTTTTTGCGAATGGTATTTGTAATAAATTGCTAATTGTAAATAAGAATTAGTTTTTATCTATCGCTGTATTTTTCAACACTATTCAATATCATTTTTGGAAAAAACAACTTTACTTTTTATTGTTTGAGCTGTGCGTTTTACTTTTACTAACGTCGCAAATTTTGTCGCAGTTAATCTTACTTATTTCTTGTGAATATTTTTCTGATAAAAATTGCACCGAAAATTCATTTTTGAAGCATTTTATGCCGTATTTTCTTTAAAGGAGGGAAGTAATACATTAATTTTGTCTGATTAGAAACTGAATATCTATCTTGATATCGCTTTGAAACAGCCTACACTCAGTTTTCTTCCATCCACTTTGTAAGTCATGTGTTTTAATTATAGCAGTCATTTTAGTTATTTAATGCTTTAGATGGTTAATGTTTCAAGCACAGTGAAATTCGCATGATATTCCTGAGTGATACAGATACAGGTAGAAGTGGCGACACACCAAAATTTCATCATTGGTCGTACAGGTATAGTCCTACCACACTGATGCACCACGGAGCGCTTTTAAAAAGCACTTTTCCTCTACCACCCCCTTCTTGAGAGGATTTTTGGCTCACCGTGTATTTTGAATCCCTTGCCGCACGGACACTATACTTTTGTACAGATTTACAAACATTCATCTTTCTCCTTGATTCAAAACCAAACCCATCGGTACGCTACAACATCCCTAAACAGTATACCAGCTGGCTGACTCCGGATTAGTGTAACTATATGTGTTTTCTCCATACTCAATTCTGAAATTTCTTTAAATTTGAATGTCTGTTAGTCTCAATAATATAAAACACTCTAGGGCTTTCCCTATGAAGGTATTTTGTATGATTATAATTTATTCTAATCATACAAATTTATAATAGTCATACAAATTACAATAATGATTATAATGTGCTTTCATTTTCATTTTAGAATAAAAAGATAATGACATCTAACAAAAGAAATCTATACTAATGTTTGACGTTATAATTACGATCAACGGACACATTACATCAAAGAGATTATCGATGACATAAAGATTTATTAAATGTAATAGACAGCAGTAACCTGTATTTAAAAAGCACTTAGTTAAAATGATTAACAAGTGCTAAAAAAATAGAAACACATTTTACATTCATAATTGAAAGAAAAATAGCTTTATCAGATTATTTCGTTACTGCCTTATTAAAAAGCACATAATAATCATTTTTAAACGAATTTAGAAATTTAAGAGAAATTATCTATAACAAACATTTAATTATTTCTGGGTAAAGATTATGATTCAAAACATATATCTAGAAATAAATGCATTCTTAAAAAACTCCATTAGGGATTATGCTATTGTTTTAACTCAATGCAGTGTAATCGACATTCGATCTCTCATTTAACACAAATACCAATAAATAAAAAGTCATTAAAATAAAGCTGATTTCCAAGTAGAATTTACAAAATAATTTAGTGGGTGGGTTAATTACTAAAATTTATTATGTGAATGAGTCTGCAAATGAAATAAATGACTATCTTAGTATTTAAGGGCTATGATAAAATGTTCTTGAAGAAACCACTTTAGATAAAAATGTCAAATCGGAATCCTTACAACAGTATTTTAAATAAAGCTCTGGAAGAGACAACGAAAAACAGAACCACCATCTAATTATTGGCTTTTGGGCGTTATTCAAAGCTTTATTCGTTTAAAGTTTAAGGGGGGTTACAAACGTTACAAAACAGTTTCTTAAACATGAAAGAGACATTCTCGTTGAAACAAAAGATTTTAGTGAGAACTGAAACTTTTATTGCAAAGATATTGTGTGGAATTTCAAGAAAATTATTTAAACTATATCCGATACTATTAACACAGGTTCACACTTGTAAAGATTTTTTGACAAAATTATGTTACACCTTTTTTTTCAAAAATGAAGTTATTGTTCAAAAACAAATTTCAGTTACCCTGTTTTTGTAATATTGATTCTGCAAGCGCTGATGTGAATAGAGTGCACGTATCCAAATTCAAACTGGTGTACTTAAGGCGAAATACATAGCTTCGTTTTCTAAATTACTGAATTTTGCATTAGCATTACAGAAGTAAAAAAGAAAAAATCAGCATATACAGTTTGAAACTATTAATGTTAAGATCATTTAGTCTTTTCTTAATCAAAAAATTAGCTAATAAATTTGACAATAGAGTCTTCAATAAAATATTAATTCGTAGAAATTTAAGAGATATATAGCCATAGAGAAAGTGACGCATTAAACACATATGGAAATTGAATTAAATTTGTGCAGAAATTATAATGAGAACATATTACGAAACAATATTTTTCTTACCAAAAATTTATTAATTGGCAGAAGTAAAAAGTATGGTCTTTAATAAAAAGTATTTAATTTTAGAGTAAATCACATATATGCTTGAATAGGTATTAATTTACAGATGGAGAGAGATTTCTATGCCTTTTAACGCTCATTAGTGCTAACGTGAAAAGGCATTATCGAAGAAATTTATTAAAAAAGAAAAAAAAATCCTTCTATCATTTTATCATACCCCATTATTATAACGTACAAAATAGAAAGGATCATGTAGTAAAGAAGAGAGCAGCTTCTTCATCGCTGATAAGAATTTAATTAATAACAAGCACTATAAAGTAAGCTAGATTTAAAATTTGCTTTTGTGAATTACAAAATCTAATCTCAATACGTACAAATATATCATGCACGCAAGCGGAAATGATGCATTACCTGATTAATAAACTTTGGATAATTCCTTCAGGAGCAATAAGAAATAGGAGAAAATAATATGTTAAAGATCGAATAGATAGATTTTAATCGGAAATTAAACTACCTGATCGTCAAAAAAGCAAATCAGTCTTGAACATAAGCGCACAATCCATGTAGCAAAGACTAAGAAAAATCAGTGAATAGTGAACGGCTTTAAGCTTTATTTTTATATCGTATTCTGCTACCTTACTTTTAGAATTTTCTTCTTTCAAGCGAATTCATCGTCGTTACTGAGCTTTACGAAATCAATACTCAGATAAGTACAATAAAAAATTTAACCCAAATGCAATCGGCTAAAGAAAACTAAAAAATTCAGATAAGACATTTATAACGCGGAGAAAACTCAAATGACTCAAATTGCAAAGGTAATAACATCCAGCACATACACTCACGTTTGTGAAAATTGCAACACCAAGAAGGAATCGTCATAATTGAATGCAATTTAATACACAGTTGAGTGGTAGTGGTACAAATAAATGATTAAATGTTCAAAGCAAACAAACAAGAACAAGAGATCAGAATCAGTATTTTGTGTGGCCACCACGCGCCGCAATAAGTGCTGCTACACAACGTGGCATGGAGTCAAATAAAGTTTGAATGTCCATATCGTTCCATATCGCATTCCATATCGTTTGTAGGCGTACCCAAAGTTCGTCTGCAGACGCAACAGGACGAGGATCACGAGCAAGACGCCGACCAATGACATCCCACACATGTTCAATTGGCGACATATCCGGGGAACACGCAGGCCAAGGAAGAAGCTGTACCTGCTGCGCTGCAAAGAAGGATTTAACAATCCGAGCAGTATGAGGGCGGGCATTGTCCTGTTGAAATACAGCGCCTGGCAAGCTTTGAAGGAAGGGAACAGCTTCGGGCTGTAGAACTTCACGGATATACCGGTTGCTGTTCAGATTGCCCACAATTCGTAGCAATTGAGATCGTCTATGATATGCTATGGCGCCCCAGACCATAACTCCGGGTGTTCGTCCACTGTGGCGTTCGATAATGCACTCCGGAAGGTGGCGTTCACCGGCATAGCGTCTGACACGAATGCGGCCATCATGGTACCACAAATTAAAGCGGGATTCGTCAGAAAACACGACATGCTGCCAATCAGCACGCCAGTCTCTATGCTGATTGGCCCATTGTAGCCGCAGGCGGCGATGGTCGTGCGTTAGGGGGATCCTGTATAAAGGAGTCCGTGCGCGCAGTCCACACTGCAGCAGACGTCTACGAATTGATGAAGCACACAATGAAACACCTGTAGCTATTGACCACAGTGCTGCCAATTGTCTAGAGGAAGCTGTACGGTCCGTCCGCGCCATGCGGACCAGGTGTCTATCATCGCGAGCTGACGTCACATTTCGGGGTCCACTCCCGGATTTCCGAGTTGTCCGACACTCGTCCGTCCACTGCTTCCAAACGCGCATCACTGTGCTGCTGTTACGCTGCACACGAGAGGCTACTGCACGATACGACAATCCAGCTTCACGAAGGCCGATGATTCTCCCTCGTTCAAACTCTGTAAGTTGTTCAAATCTCGCTCTCTTTCGTCGACGAGGCATAAGTACAGATTGAGTTAACGTTTACCACTAGCAGATAACCACCGATAACCATACACGCCTCGCTACAGCCGTCTATTTATTCGGATCCATCAGCCGTTCAGAGGGCGCTGCTCAGCATACGCATGCGCTACGGATTTGCAATTCTAATCATTTGCATATCATGCGCTACTAAAGAAAATACTAAACTTTCAGCTCACTCGCGTAAGTCCTTCATGGTGTTGCAATTTTCACAAACGTGAGTGTATAATTGTATTTAAGCATTCCACAGCCATCAGTAGGTAGTCGCGCTGATTCGCTTTTAGAAGACCTGCCATTTTTTGTCAAATTTTATTGTTACATTGTTTTGGTTAAGTTTATTATTACATTGTATTTCGTTAGTTTTTATGTATTCAGTATTACTTGTACATTGTTGTATGGTTACATAGTGATACTTCAAGTTCAGCATCAAATCAACAAATTCTCCAAAGTCATTAAATCTTCAGGGTTAAAGTATACAGTAAATTGTTATTGTAACTAACCTGTAAAAGGTTGTGTATTCTCTTTTTATCTGCATGAATTTGCGTTTTCATAAGGAGAAGCTAAATTATCTGAATATGGCAAAGATAGAGAGCTATCTGCCTAAGAGGAAAGATGCCTTCCTGGAGAACATTATAAGAGAAATTGGATCGCATTTAAGTTATACATGGAGGAAACCACGATAATCAACCATGCAACCAGCTCTTTCATCTGGTTTGCCTCCGGGATTCGAACCCTGGCCCTTCAGTACGGTTGTCAATAGGCAGCAGGATTTGAAAAATACAAATCTCAATAATGTTTCTACTCTTGCATTTATTTTAAAAGTGTAAAAAATCTGTTAATGTTTTGCTCACTTACCTGTTAGAAATTTCAGGGCTAAACGCACATTTAAAATAGATCAGAATCAGAGGAATTTTCTGCTTGGTTTACTTTCTCAAATAGAATACGTGTATAATAAATCATTTAATAATGCAATTTAAAATGCGATAGCAGCCTAAAACAAAATCGTTTTTGTCAATGTTTATCAGAATAGAAATTAAAATTAGGCATACATGTATAAGGCACTCGAATAATAATTAGTTAAAGGACTAAATACGACGACTGTCACATTTTAATATAAATAGCAAGTATGTTAAAAAAACCTTTTATTGCCCAATGCGCATGTCTTTATAAAATACTACTATGTAGAAATGCTTTCTTAAAAGTCTAGGAATCTACGGAATGATATAACTATTTACTTCAGGGAGAAAAATAGTTGGACCGAAAGAGATGTTCCAAAAATACTCAGAACAAGTACTAGAAAAATAAGACAAGAACATAAAAACGGCATAAAAATTTCAGTTTCTTCTATTTTTCAGATATAAAAATTTTAGCAAATATTTGGGTCGAAAGATATTTGTCAATATAAAGCCCTAAAAAAGCACTTTATCATCAAACATTCCATGCCTTTAATAAAAATTGCATGCTTATGTGAAAAAAAATCGAGTAAATCAGGTGTGCTTTACCACATGTGTCCTTGTAAATCTTCAAGAGTGAAGGTTTTCACAAAGCTTTGGTTGTTTTCCTCGAATGGTACTAATCGTTTTCAAATCTGATATATTTTACTTGAAATTATGCTAAAAGGTAACTTCAGATGGCCATTGATTTTGTATAAGATTCCATCAATTTCGAGGGAAATCAGACACAGGTTCCTGTTCGTATGGCAAATTTTTTCCTCCTAAATCAGATGGATCTTTGTTTGATGACCATTGAAATGAAGAGAATTTTATTGAAATTTATGCTCAACTTCGTTCTATAACCGGGAATGTTTTTCTCCATTTAAGAACATTTTTACAGTTCATTAATTTTCAGTCGCAACAAAAGTTAAAACGTAAATGTAAACGTTATTGCAAAGTGCAAAAATTCAGTTTGAGAGAAGTCAATTGTGGGTGTTAGATGAACAAAAGAATCAATTTGGAACCAAAAGAGTATCATACATTTTGATCAATTAGATTAATATCTGATAAATTACTCCGTAGTACAATTAGTAATTTACATCCGTAGTACCATATTTTGAAGAAAGATGATTTAAACTCTTATCAAGTAAATTTTATGATTTGACGCAAATAATACACGACATAAGAGAAAATTGAAAAAACAAAAATAGACGTTAAGAGCGCTGTTACATGTTTTGACTTTATAATTGCTTAATGCGCTTAAAACGGTGTTTTCGTTTTCATCACTAATAAATTAAACTTATTTTTAAGCAAATGTTTAACTGTGTCTCTACTTAAATCGGATGGAAATGATATTTTAAACTCAAAACAGGATCTTTAATGTTGATTAAAATTTTAAAATAAAATTAAAACTATTGTTGCATTCTAACGTGTTCGTGGATTTGGAGTGATTAACGACAACACTTGATGAAGAATGAAAACACAATTTATTAACCAATAGTACTCAAGACGACTCCAAAAACAAGTATACAGTGGACGAAAAACTACGACAAGCACGCTGAAACAATCAGCAACACAGCCTTCATGCTATCAGGCTATAACGGTGAAGACAGCTTCACGGCAAAGCACTTGAATACAGCTTCCAACTCTATTTGGTCGTTCTTGGAACTCAACGTACTCTTGAGACTCTCCATGCTACAACTCGCGATGCACTCGATAACCTCACCGATGTATACTCTCGATACACCAACGCGTAATACACTTGACGACCAACTCGACACTAGACTGTCACTCCGCGTACAGGCAGAATTTGTATAATTTTTGACCTGCCTTCGAGAACATTCTGGGGCAAATAGTAAGAATACGTTCTAGAATATTCTCTACCCGTCTTTGGTATATCGCCAAATCGCCAAAGGGACGATTTTGCACCAAATATGGCAACCCTGTTTTCCCTTGCCATTTTTAGCAGTCCTAAACCCGCTTTGCGAAGAAGCTATCTTATCGCAGCTGTACATTTCGTAACACTATTATAAATTTAAAAGCTCCGACGTTTGTTTCTCGAACATGTTACAAAGAGATAAACATTAAAACACTATATTGCTATTTTAGTAAATTACAAAAAAGACAAGAAAAAAGTAGATAGAAAGGGAGCATCTATGTGTAACTTAATATAAATTTTCCTAGCTGTCGTTCGATTTTATTTTAGTCGTAGTAGTACTCCGTGTATAAACAAGTAATTAGAAACTTTGCAATCGAAATAGAAAATAGTTTATTTACTTCACTTCGCTATGAAATTAGTGCAAACATTATTAAGAAATCCAGAAATAATAACAGTTTAAAGGACTCCTAGTTTTACTTTAATCAGTAACGCATTTTGATAATAAAGGATAGAAATTAAAGTATCAATTCACCAAAATGTATCTGTGCTTCTAAATTTACTTATAACGGGTATTATTTTACGGGCACTGAAATCATTAACTAATTTTCGACGTACTAAAAACAAACTTTCATAGTTAATTCTAAATTTATTAAATAATCATTTTTCCTTTGCTCCTTAATTAAACAAATATCCCAAATTTTAACTAACAAAACAAATATAACGTTTTATGACATTTTAATGGTAGCTATTAAATTCTTAACTGTTAAACATTTGTTCATTACAAAACTAACCCATGAGAATATTTAGCAGACATGCTGGCCATTATAAAATACATAACTAGGCCAAAGGTAATAGTTAATATTAGATTAACTTCGATTTATGGACGACGATCTCTACTGATTTCAAAGGATCCGTGCTCAAGAATCCATTCTTGAAGAAAAATATTTTTCATGCAGTTTCTGTGTTTAAGCTCTGATTTTGTCAAACTTTATTCTTCAAAATATGATAGGCATACAAAAATGATAAAGCATATTTTCTTGCTTTGTATGCTTTTCTGCTCTTTCCATAATAAGTTTTGTCACGTATAATTACAGATGGAAAACGATTTAGCCCTGGATGAACATAAAGTTTTATATCTAGTGTTTTCCACGACATGCTAACCTTGTTCGGTTAACATAGTATGTCTTATTTTTATGTCAAGAATTAACTAGACGTATAGTGAAAAAACAGGCAAAAAGTGAAAACGCGCTAGACGAAAAGCGCTAGGCGAAAAGTGGTAGGCAAATAGTGAAAAAACACATGGAGACAGGAATAGACATCTTACGCCCGTAAGAATAGAATAGTTTCAAGGAAAACGAGCGCCTCAGGAAATCTAATGGAAATCCAAATATTGCACTATAGAGATAAGAACGCTGTCATCTGCGGCGACTGCAGTGCTCCAAGAAGAACAGATAACAGCGGGGAGCCACTACGGATCTGCGAGTTTGAGTGATAGAAAATCCTTTTGATAATAATTTTTTTTACAATATATCTGAATTATTTAGTCAAGTTCAAGATTTCTCAGGTTACATTGCTCCTTTATAAGTGAAGATAATTTAATATTTTTATCCGCCGTGGGAGGCATATTTGAAGCACTACAGTTGGCGAGCTTTTTCTTCAGCATTTTTCTGTCTTTTTCTTTCTTTATTATAATCAACATGCTTATTTTAATGCTAAAGCTATAATTAATAACTAAACCAACAATAAATAATAACTAAAAAGGCAACTCTTGCCTTATAGATATGCCATCTCATACTACCTTAAAACTGACATCAAAACAATTCACAAACAGCAAATCATAAAATTAGATAATCGCAATGAAACTTATAAATCCCTTCTGATTGTGTAACTAGAATCTTGAAAGTTCCAGCTTTAAATATGTAACGTAATATATTGCCTGCTTCCCGAAATGCTGGTTTTCAGACTTAAGATTCCACTTGAAATCGCTTTATAAATCATTGCCAGCCACAGATCGAAAACAAAGAATAATTAAATTAAAGAGTTTAATACTTAACAGTGTTTTCAAATATTAAGTTATTATTTTTGTCTGTTAGCAACTCCTATAAAATTGTAAATAAACTTGCCAGAAGAGCCAAAAAACCTATACACAAGTTTTAAACCCTATTTACAAATCCAAAGCAGTAGTAATATCCGGATAACTTCGTCAAATTAGATCTCAAATATTAATTGTATAGCGAATCTAGAAAAGTATTGCAACATGTAACTTTCTGTAAAAACGTGAACATAGAACAACTTAGTGCGACCACGGCATACATATTTTTTCTCTTCGCATTTTTAAATTTAAGATTGTTTAAAATCTCTTGCACTTATCAATTAACTCAATTCTTTTGAAATAAAATAACTTCTTTCTACCTAGTTAGAGTATTCTACTAAAACCATAGGTGCTTAATATGGTGTAAATCAGAAATCGGCAACCTACGGCATGCGTGTCAGCACTGGCAAGAGGAACAGTTCTCAGTGCCACTCTACAAAGTTATCAGGCAAAGATAAATCGTCCTTTCTCTTCACTCTGTGCATCCAGGAAAGTTTTGTTGTCAAAATTTTGTCTCGGCGCTTAATTTCTGTAATGATCACTGTTATTAAAACAGTTAATTTTTTAGTGTCTCGTTCTTCATTAGTACACAGGCAATTTAAACCTCTTTTTGAAGAAATGGAAAGCGAATATGTGAATTCCCCCTTATACAGCCATCTCCATTGGCTTCTTTGATGTAATATCTTGAATAAGTTTGTACCATGCATGAAACATATTAAAGTTTTTCTTAATGAGAAGAGTTACCATTTCCATGAATTTGTCGACAAAGAATGGTTAAGCAAACGGTGTTTCTGACTGATATAACCAAACATTTCAATGACTAAGGATTGCAAGGAAAGGACCAAACAGTGCCTGAACTTTAAAGAATATTGAAAAGGTTTTGCTACAAAATTAAATCTATTTTCCCGTAATATTAGTACTAATACCTATGAATACTTCCCTAATAAAGCGCTTGCAAATATATCGGCCTTAGACAAAGACGAACTTCAAACCTATGATATATAGAAAACTTCGAGGAAATATCACGACTCCTTAGTGATCTAAGGAAGAAGAAAGTCCAATGGGGATGGGGTTTCAACCAGTAAACACTAAAAAACTACCTATAATACCTTCAGTGTTGTAACAAGCAAATGGAACTTAACCGTATACTCTTCGAACAGATGTAAGCAATTACGCGATTGCAGCCGTTTTACTTCAAGGGGAAGGGTCAAAAGAGCATCGTATCCAATATGCCAAACAACTGCTTCCTCCGGCTGAGCGACACTATACGACCACTGAACAAGAAGTCCTCTCTATCGTCTGGGTCCTGAAGAAATCCCGTGGTTACTTCGAAAGATCAGAAGTAACTGTGGTATCTGATCATGAACTCTTAAAATGGCGTTTTGAGCCTCAAGTCTCCAACCGGATTATTTGCTAGATGGACACTTGAAATTCAGTCTTTCAACCTAAACGTACAATACGTCCCTGGAAAGGCAAACGGAATCGCCGGCATGCTGTCCCGCCCAAACTCCGAACATAAAGTTTCATCTTGCGAGATTCCAAATATATCTGCAGTAGATATCCCAATAATAATTCCAAAATACATGCTTAAATCCCAACTTAAAGATTGAAATTTAAAAAATATTATAAAAATTTTCAAATCCACTTAAAAAAACTGAAGAATGTACCAACTGGACTGAGCGGTATTCTTAATGAATCAAAGTGTTCTCTAGCGATACGTCCCTGACTGATATAGAAGAGGCCCAGTTAGTTAGTTCAACTGCCGAGCGTGAATCCATCATGCGAAACACAATGATGACCCGATAGCTAGATATTATGGAGAGGCAGGAACATTCCAAAGAATTGACAGAGGGTATTATTGAACTGGTATGAAAAAGTGCGTAACCGACTATGTGAAAAGCTCTTCTAAATGCAACCGCTACAAGGCTACGAACCAAGCCTATTCTGAATGCTTTGAGATCATCTCTATCGACTTGTTTGGACCACTGCCACAAACTGGCAGTGGAAAAAATGATATTCATTGTCTAAGACTGTGCTAAGCGTTGAGTTGAATTATTTCCTCTTGCTCAATCTGCGACTGTGCTGTAACCCTTATAGAAGAAGAATCGTCAGCGATATTGGAACCCAGTTTATTAGAGCCGTTATGCGACAAGTTTGATACACATTAAATATAAATGAAACCCTGATAACAATTTAATTTCCTCAATCAAATCCTGTAGAACGGAAACATAATAGACTTAAAAATCTCGTCTTGCAATCATTATAGGAGACGCTCATGCAACAGGCATTCGAAACTCCCAGTTATTCGCTTCGCTATGAATACGGCTATCTGTGATACTACAGGCCATACACCAATATTCCTAATGTTTGGAAAAGAACTGAGGATTGTCGACAACGTTGTCTACGATTTCAAAGCTGTGGTCGAAAATGATAACTTTGTCCCTGAAATCACTCCTTATCTTAAACGATTCGCAGTTATTACAAAGGACGTACGAGAATGTATCGGAATGAAGTAAGATAAATGTAAAAAGAAATATGAGAAAAGACAACGACCAGTGCTTTATTCGCCAGGTAATAAAGTGTGGGTCAATTTACATGCTGTTAGTAATTCAAAAAATAAATAGACAATGCATGACGGTCCATACTTGGTAATGACACAGAAATCAACTAATTCCTATACCATTTCAAGCCTTCATAAACCATTCAGCACTTTTCCCATTGTTTCGCTCAGAAAGAGAGGTTGACCGCCAAAACTTAATTTGCATTGCCAAACTAATCAAGAACTTGAGGCTCCGGCGGTGCTTCGAAGAGACGTCCCTTGGCTCAAAAAACCAAAAAAATCTAAGACTAGAGACAATATTACAAGAGTTCTCAAATCTAATTTCTGCCTCCTTGCCGGAACGTCGGCGGAGCCAGAGAGGGAGTTTGTAACCAATCATTTTATATAAAATCTCTGTTGATATAAACTATAGTAGACTCACTCTAGTAACGAGGATGCCCTCTGACGAGTAGCCAGAGAAAGTCTTTAGTAAAGGCCAAATGATGAACCTGTTAGATTGTATGACTCTTGTTCTGTAATATTCTTAACATTATATGTGATGTCCATGTGTAAAACATATTAATAAATTACTGTTACACTATAAATACCTCTTTTGCGACCCCATCCAACACGACACCCCACAGATTTAATATGTATCATAAATTTCCTTTTTACTATATTTTATGCATTTACAGGCGTAATTCTTGTTTTTGTATAATTCTTCTCTTTACTTATTCTTTTCTATAATTCTTTTGTATACTTCTTATCTTATTCTTTTGTATAATTCTTGTCTTCTTGTCTTAAGTTTTAGAATACCGATACACTATGTATGAAAAACGCCATCGTAAAGGCAGGAATAATGGCAGGAAATCCTGTAGCCTTTAACGGTGATTTCAACTGCATATGTCTTGAATATATAAGTGAAAAAATGTTGATGATATTTCAACAATGTTACAATTTCTCAGTGTCTTTTTAAATAATCAACGCGGCAAAAGTGAGTTATCAATAGAGGAATTTAGATGATGTAGAATATTATAATAGCTCAATTTACGCCGCAGATTTTATGAATCAATGATCTAAAATGGCGGAATATGATACAGAGGATTTTGGTATCTGATCTGTGTTCATTGATTAAGAAATTTTAAAAGCAGTTTAAAAATGAAAGCTTTCAGACTTTACATTGCTCCCAAAGGGGCGTGTGTTTCATTTACACTTACATACACCTTTCGAGAGCATTTGGGCCAACATCGCTTAGGACTAAAATTATTTAAAATCAGATATCCGTAGAATATGAGCATATGTGTAGAGTAAGAGACAGTCTTGCGCGCTGGATATAAAAAAAATTGTTTTTCGTTGAAGTCGTTGAGATTTTTAATGAAACGTTCGTTAAAGGTTTGCAAAATATGATAGAGATAAGAAAACAATTTCGAAATTCAAAATTTGGTCTTCTAGGTACCCTGTTCGGGTGTAGGGTTACGTTATTCCATATTTGATGGCTCTTAGGTACCATTGTTTTTTCACACTGCGAGAAACGTTCAGGTATTCATGCAGACGCTTCATTATTTAACTTCTTTAAATATCACACGGGGCTTTATTTATATTTGGTGGCTTTATTTCTATTTTGTTTATATTTGGTAGCAACAATTTGAAAGTGATTCAACGTTTAGTGATCCGACGCAAAATGCCGTTTTAAGACTAATGGCCCTTCTGGGTTAACTCGCCTTTGGGCTAAAAATTACAGTTTTCTGGGAAACAAGTTTTTATTATCAAGTGTTGAGTAAATAAATAATTCTGACCTATTGACAAAGGTTGATGTTAATTTCTAATACATTTTGCCCGCTTGAAAGTTTCAAATAGATTTAACGAAAATCTCAAATTATCGAAATTGTACTATAAATTGCAAAAAAAGGAAGGAAAGAAAGGGCATTAAATTAAAAGCATTGAATGCAATTTTTGCTTACCTTTTCTTATCTAAAACATATTTATCAATTGAAACTATTTACTGGTTAAAACTATCGATAATATCAGACACTTTGAAATATTACACATTCTATTGCCTTAAATACATTTTTTTAAATTTATGTCTGAAGAATAGGATTCGGATGGAGCTTATAGCAAAGTTTAATTTTTCGGAAGAAAAAATCTTTAGAAGCATGTTAAAATCTGTTGCATATCGAGGAATCGTGAAATTCCTTCAAATTTCAGATTTTTGTGCATGCGCTGAATACAGTTTAAGGAAAAGAAATGAAAATTAAAAAAAATAATGCGACATTTATGATTTTAAATCTGAAGTAAGTATTTCGTTTTCGGTTAACAGAATCACAAAAAGAAAATTTTTAAACTGGATTCACTCGTAAGTGACTACTTCAAACTGGCAGTTTTAAAAATTCACCAACAGAAAGCAGACTTTGGAGCTTATTAAAGATTTCAGGAGACTATACAATTAACAATTTTTTTTGAAAATCTAGAAAAGTAAGAACGTAATGAAGATGAATATCCAATTCTATTTTATTTCTTTTCTCTAAAATAGGAAGAAGTATTTATTCATCTTGGATCCAATTACGGTATCAAGATGTGCAGACATTTCCTGAGTATACCCGAATTCCTAATAAAAGTTTAGAAAACATGATACTGATAGATCTCAGACAGTTTTAATAAAACATTTGATAATATAGCGTATAAAGAAATGCTGATTTAAATTTTTTCTACAGTCTCTGGGAGTTTGCTATAAAATACACATTCTCAGTAGGTGTTGAAATAATGGTAGAAACGACTCAGATGCACAGCAAATTTAATTAACTGTCAGACCTATAAAGTTACGTTTACTGGCCTTTATATTACCCGATTTTTCTTGTACAACTATTGCAAGGAATGGAAGAGAAACGTTGAAGAGCGTATAAATTCTACCTTGGATTTCCCAATCTTATTAAAACTTAATAGTTTTTTTAATATTAACTGTTGTATTGATATGTTACCTTCCTTGATATTCGGTTTGTATATTGAAAAATAGGATCTACCACCTATTAACTTTTTACAGTTTTTTTCAATGGAAACACTCATCTTCAGCATACAAATATTAATGCAAACAGGGATGATTACTCAGATTTCGCCATTTCCATTTCTTACTAACAGTCATAAAAGCATTCATATGTTAATATCTAACGGCAATGAAACTGTCATCATATATATTTTCAAATTTCTTTGTTACCCTTCTTAGTATTCAGACATAATTAAAACATTGAATTATACTCCATTTCAATTGGCTATCAAAGCCAATTTCTTATGCGTATTTTCTAAATCATTGTAATACTTTTCAAAATATGCTACTAGTCCTTCTGGACTCATCGATACATGTCAGATGTTTGAATTACTTAAGAAATTATGATTATTCTAACCAACCATCTCCTTGTATTCATGTCAAATTAAAAAAAATGCATTTCAAATTGCAGAGACATTAAATTAATTCGAAACAAGAGGGATGAAAAATGAGCAACGCCTTCGCCGTGAATCAAACCACGGACCTCTCGGTTACGAGTCGAGCATCCTGACCACTACACCACGAAGGCATGCACAGAAGGCGGGAGAAATACCTTATATACTCCCCCTTTCAAAGGGGGACTGGGGTTAGGGGCCCGAATCGCCAAATCCTGGTGGTGCAGAATCATCATCCACCACCTTTTCAGTTAGGGCGCCAGTGTAGAGCCATTAAAATTTTTTGTAAGCAGATGAATGGAAAATGAGCAATGCCTTCGCTGCGACTCGAACCACGGACCTCACGAATACGCGTCGGGGTGTGATGATCACTACACCACGAAGGCATGCGAAGAAGGCGGGAGAAATACTTTCCAAAATGATTTTAAAAAATCCTCATCTTAACTGATAGCCCCTAAATAACGCACAAAGGCAAAACATCTACCACAGCAAGTAATTAAAAATTACAAAAAAACAATAAAATGTTACATTAGTTATAATTTCTTTTGGACCTCAGCATTTTCTTGTCAAATGGCAAAACAGATGGAATTTTTATAAGTCATAGAATATTTACATTTTTCTGAAAAATGCAAGAGACACGGTCACTATCACGATCGCATAAATGTTCTATCTAATAAAGATTTTTTTAAATCGTAGACTTTTTATCCTTCTGCCTAAAACAAACAATCTAGTAGGTCCTTCCCTTACTTGAATACTGGGAAACGAGACCGCTCGTACAGTAACCCAAAGGCTATGTGCATCGGATGTCCCACACTAGGACGTATCTAATGCATCTGCGCAACTGAAGGGCAGATCAAATAAAATATCTTTGGATTCAGTAGCGCGGTCTCTGGGAGCACGATACAACAAGCAGGCGTACTTATATGTTCTTTCCTAAAATATACAAACAATTAATGGTCAGTTATTTATACATTTCTTCACAGAGCAAAAGGCTTTCAAACTCGGTTTCATAATATACAGAGGCAAATGATCAGCGAATTTGCAGAGTTATTGGTGACTCGAACACCTACGTATTCAACTGCTCCCATACAACATAATTTCCGATAAGATTATTCAGACACAATACCTTTGCATGCATTGGGGGAGGAATACTCACTGGAATGCATATTTGTGTAAATTACGCTAATATAATCACAATTTTCGTGACACATTCACATTTACCTACACAAGAAATAAATAACAGGATATGCTAGTATCACCCTCTCATTTGTGACAGTATATATTCGTACTTTTATTTTTATGTAGCATTTTTATGCATTGCATTTTATATCGGTTTAATCCACCGCATTCCATGTTTGGCATACTACTGCACTATTCTCTTAATATCGAGCTTATCTTTTATTATAGTATATTAGTTATTAAAGCAAGTAAAGCCAAACCAAACCTTATTTCTTATAAATCGTACCGCAGCAAATTCATACTTTTATTTTGCTCTTTATAGTTTGGAGTATGAATTGCATACTGCTCAAATTGCATGTTGACGTTTATTTGCGTGTGATTCGAATGTACTATCTTAAAGACGAGCCGATATTATTTAAACAAAATGAGAAGGAATTTATATGTATTATATATTTTGAACTGTTATTACACATAATATATGGATACAACTCCTTTATACGGTTATAAAAAATATTGTGCCGAACTGAGAAATCATACTTGCACTCGAGTTTCGTTTTCTTGAGAAATCTCGTGGATAACGTATAAGGTACTTCTTTCACCTTCTTAGGTGTAATGGTTGAGCACACTCAGCGCGCATTCGAGAGGTCCATGATTCGAGTCTCGGCGAGGACATTGCTCATCTTTCATCTTTCTGCTTTAAAAAAAATACCTAATGTCCCTAGAGTGACGCCCGAACTGAAAAAAAAGTTGGTGGATGATGATGCTCCACCACCAGGATTTAGCTATTGAGTCCTCTAATCCCGAGTCGCCCTTTAAAAGGGGGGAATATATAAGGTATTTCTCCCGCCTTCTTAGCATGCCTTCATGGTGTAATGGTCAAGCACCCTCGGCGCATATTCTAGAGGTTCGTGTTTCGAGTCAGGGCAAAGGCATTGCTTATTTTTCATCGCTCTTGCTTTAAAAAAAATACATAATGCCTCTATAAACATTTTAGTGAGATTTTTGTGAAGTATTTTGCGTTTTAAGAATTTACTCAGCCATATATTGTACATTCTGTTTCTATTATTAAGGTATTTGATTCACTAAAATCTTGTTACTAAGCCCCATTCGCAGTGCGAATTTCTCTTAAATGCTCTAATATATTCGTGGTTTAGAAGTATTTGAGTTTAGTTTAGTTTTGAGAAAATTCTGAGTTTTAATTGCCTTCTCAGTTTCAAACACGTCCTCTTTGTGTGAGAATTGCTCATACATTCTTTGTAGTTAATTGCATTAGCGTATAAGTGATTGTCCAATTACTACTTACGACCGCATCTCAAAATTTTAGAGATACACTTCAAATTACATAACTGATTATTGTCTTGGATTTTCAAAATTGGATTTTTGGGGGATTAGTTTGGGTTTTTGGTGTTCGCAACGAGATCCCGATAAGGAAGCTATTTCACACTAAATTTCGTCTCATCTGAATTTTCAGTTATTTTAGAATGCTTTCATATTTATTTTGAAGATTTCTATAGTAGTTTTTTAAACCTGCTTCATTTCAGTTATTTTTCTATGACAACTGTGAGAGTTTTTTAAATTGTCTAACTGAGAATTCTGAATTAAACTTTCAAATATTTGGTAATATGTGCTTAAAGAAATACTTTATTTCTGATTTTACTTATTGTTATTGGTAGTGCTTCCTACAGACGTTTGCACGGGGTTTACTTGCAGTTCCAGCTTCGATTCTTATCTTCATAATGCGGTCATAAAGTCGTTCATTCAAATCTCCAGACTTTATTTCCTCTGCATGTTAACTTGATCTATTTTTTTTACCTTTAAATTCAATAGAATTTCAAAAATCCTTTCAATTTCTTTTCGATCAGGCTGTTGAATTTTGATCCATTAGTTTTCCCTGCGCACTTCAGTTATCTCCTTCAGTTTAATGTGCACTTAGTTTCTAATTTTATGGTTTACATTCAGAACTGGTAACTTTCGTTTGGTGCACACGTTATTTATTCACTTTTATTTATTTACTTTCTTGCTTAAATTTTATTGTTCCCCTCGTTAGCTAGGGTTTTTTTTTTCACGAATTATGTTTTTTACCAACATTTCAATCTCGCAGATTTATTTCATTATCTTTCTATGGGACAAATTGAATTCTAATTCATTTTCGATTTTTAAAAACCCTTATATTTATTAGGAAGGAAATTTCAAATTGTAGTGAATATCACAGATCTCGGTGGCAGCTTATGTTTGGTTTGCAAATATTACGGTATTCGGTATTTAGTCTTATTATTGAAATTAGTTAAGAAGTTCGAGAGCAAAAATGTTTGTTGGGCAAACATTTCTTACCCGCGGGTGTGGGGAAGTTATTGAGTTCAAAGTAAAAAGAATCAAATTAAGGAATATTAATTTTTTTTTGAAGTTGAAAGATTAGTAGTGTTGTTTCTTAATTCTATAGTCTTGACTTTTTCACACTTTAGGAAAATTAGAGTTAAGCCCGCGGTGCAGGGTAGTCTAAAACAGCTGAAACGGTGGGGAAAAAATGAGAAGAATTGCTATGGTTAGTGTGGTCCGATGAATGTGGACATGAGAAAAATAGCTTTCAAGTCCTCAAGCTCATTCTTGCCTTTTCTCAAAAGGGAAGAAGAATGAGGATTTTGGAGATAAATTGCTTGTTTCGAATGTGAAAGATAAGATGTGACTTTCCCGCTTCGATAGAAAAGAGGGGCTGGACAGGAGTTAAGCTACAGGTGCCATCTATTGATGAAACAAGAAAACTAAAACATAATTTTCTTAGAGGCTGAAGGTTAAAAATGGATTGGAATTAGGATCGTTAACTAGAACAGCAAAATGTTTTTAATGGGAAACGCCTCTAGAAAATCTAATTCACCAATGGAAGATGCTTGAATAATGTTGGCTACAGAAAAAGGGTAAGTGTGATTTTCAGACCAACAATACTGGACAATAGAGAACTTCTGAGTTTCCTTTTCCTAAAATATGCCTGATGATTTTTAACGAATTTCTAATACGAAGGAGTTGGAGATTTAATTTACGAAAAATCAAATGAAACCTAAATCCTAACGCTGCTAAACTTACAGGTGGATTATGAGAACATTTCGCAATAAAAGGTAACACTGAAAAATTGGTAGAAGAATCATTAGAATATATGAATACGGTGAGATCAGCAAGAAAATAAAGAAAATAGCCTGATGTTTGCAAAATATATGGTAAGCAAAGACTTATCATATTAAAGCAACTATTATTATTGTAAACGAGTCAGAATTTAATACATTTAATTCCGATAGGGAACAACTCTGTAATAAAAGCCAAACAAAAAAAAAAGAAACCGAAAAACATATTATCTACTGTAAAGCATGTGGTGCAGGCATAATGTTTTGAAGATGTTTCGATACATTTCGGATGGGAAATACAGTTGCTGTAGAAAATAATATGGATATGTATAAATATGTAAATATCCTTTACGAAAACATGAAAGCGTGACCAAGGGTATTTAGAATTCAAAATACATTCATACTCTGTCAGGATAACGATCTTAAACTTGTAACCTTAAATGTCCGCTTGCGGTTAATATCCAACTATGCTGGACAAATTTCCTGCATGTTCCTCAACGTAAATCCAGAAATACAAGTGTAGAGTGAGCTGGAAAGAATACGGAAACACGATATTTCTTCGAAAGCTCTATTAGAAGCAATTCTACGGAGGAATACGGCAAAACAGAACGTACTTACACGAGTAAAAATTAGTTAAATCCATGCAAAAGTGCTTAAAAAGTGTAAGTTTAGCTAAAGGACATCCAATAAAATATTGAATGATAAGTTATTTTGGTGTTTCTCTCATACATAAATGGCTGTTTAAAATGTCCGAATACTTATGTGAGTTCACTTTAAGAACATTTTCAATAAAATTATTTCGTTTGCCAAAACTGTTTTAATAATTATTTTTAAAAGAAGCAAATTTATGAAAAGGGATTACTAGTGTTCTCGAAAATAAAGCAATTTTGTTAGTATTATTAACTGATATTTGCAAATAAATAAAACTTGGAAAATACGGGTCCGAAAATAAATGTGAGCCACAGTATTTTTTGTTAAGTAATTCTTCTGTGATGTGAGGTGTTTTATGTTATTGCATTAAAATGAATATGAGTTTGTTGCTGTAATGGAATGAAACTCTTTCCAGTATTTTATGTGATTTCTGCGTTTTCAGAGATCAGAAAAAATAACTGCTTAAAAGAGATAAGCTTTTTATAAAGTTGAAAGATTAGTAGCCGGTCTGATGTGAGATACAATTTCATTATTACTGAACATGTCGTTTTTGATACAGCACCAGGTAAGAATGAGCACACTACTTCTTTTTACTTTCAAAGGATAGATATTAACATACTTGAGTTTATTTTATCTTTCTTTTAAAGACATTAAATTTAATCTATTTAATTTATTTCACTTCCAAAGTAACGTATTTGTTTAACTAATTAGCTTTAAAGTAAATCATCAAATTCCAAATATAGAAATTTTATTCTGCTTTAGTTCCGGCACCATTAAAATTAGAATTTAAAAATATGTTGTAATTTTTATTGCTTCAAAAATATAAATTTTCAGTTTATACCACGTCTTTTATTGAGTGACGCACGTGTGTGGTGCGTTGTGTGTTAAGTTAATACTATGTTTTAAATTATATATTAAGAATTTAATTTCTGTCAAACATGGTGTAGTTGAAAATCATTTTAATAGTGGTCAACTGTAAATTTTATAAATTTTCCTTTCTACCTATTTTCTCCGTCTCTCACTGGCTGAAATTATGAAATGAAACTATAAATCTCTCCCTTTCTATAAAATTTTCTTTTCTGTTTCTCTCAAATGCTCAATCACTTGCTAATCATTTATGAAAATGTACCTAAGGAACAAAAATAATGCAGCGGAATACAGTTGAACTTTATTTTCTATCCGAAATCTGAAATTTTGTACATTCAATAAAGATTTCAATTTTTAATTCAAACGCTTTGAAATCTTAATAATCAACCGGAGGCATATTTATTTCAGATTTTTCTAATATCATGATTTAACCACTAAATAACTTACGTTTAACTTGAACTAAAATTAAACGGTGCTTTTCCGTTAAGCACTTGCTACGCATTTTGGTCGGTTTCTTTTTATCGTATTTATAATTTCCAGTTATAAGAGTTACATTTGATTGATGATACACACACCCTACTTTATCATTATGCAAACATGGTACTTTTTCGTTATGCACACATATAAACACACATGATATTTTTTCCATTATGCACACACTTACCAAAAAACAATCTATGAAATTTTTTAAACGGGAAAATACTTTAAAGCTAATTAATGACAACCTATTCCCTTTCTTTTTATTTATTAAACTCTTTTCGACAGATACAGAAAAATACATGTGTTTTATGTAAAGATTTGTAAAACTTCAATATTTCCTAATGCAGCGTGATACCTGATGACGATTCAATTCTGCAAAAGTTTGCATAATTAGAGAAAGATTGCTAAAAATACCTTCGTCATGGAATGTAGATATTCATCAGTTAGTAGAGTTTTGTTTCTTATGATTATTAATTTTCAAATGGGAAAAAAGTTTCCGTTTACAAATTAACTCCCAAACAAACCGATTATTTTCATTTTAACAATTTGCAGCTCAGGGTATTTAACTTTTGACAGCTACCAGTAACAATGAATCATATCTGCATCTTGAACAAACTTTATATTATAATGTAAATTAATTGGTTCCGTTTCTCAATTTTCTGGCGAGTTGTTGTTCACTTGCGTTTTTATTAGTTATGAAAATAAAACTCAATTAGAAGCCGAATCATTAAACTTTTTTAAATTTTGTTCAAATTCTTAGGTTATTTTTCTTCGACAAGCTTCAGATTTCTCATTTGAAATAAAAGAGCAAGATTTAAAACGTAAGAAATATTCTAACTTTCCATAATTTCAGTTGTTACTTCCTATAATTGCAATTTAACATTAAAAACTTTAATGCAGGTATATATGTCAATGACAAGCTTGTTCCTTCCTTGTGACTTTATTGGGAATATTTAAACGGTCGTTTAAGTCAAATAGAAATATTAAATCAGTTAATCATGTTAAACGTATCTATCTCTTCAATGGTTCTATTTATTTATTTATTTATTAACGGGAAAATGTTTATTTCATTTGCTAAATCAAAATATCATTTCAGCCCAGCTTCTTAATTTTAACCGCCTCATCTGTTTGTAATAAATCATTTCTCCATATTCCCGTTAAATTTCTTCAAGATATGCAGAAAATTCTGAAAGCTCTGGAGCTCGTCCATAGACAGTATTTTTTCGATATTATTATGCATGATCACGCTTTTGCCATAAAGAGCTGCTTATGTGATGAAAAGCTTATTCTGAAAATTTTCTCCTTTCACTCTATTTCTCAGTAATAAAGCTAAACCATTTTTTACTAAGAATCTGCACTATAATTAGCAGATCCAAATATCTTTCCCAATAAGTTCATATTCAGTTTTTGTAGCTTGCGATTCAGATAACTATTCTATACACCAGTTTCCCAAAGTTCTTTAACTATTTTAAACTCTTATGCAACACCTCGTAGAAAATGGCAAATTTGTATTGTATCGGTAATGTTAAAACTCCCTTCAACTACTACTGAAAATGTTGTAAAATTTATACCTTTTGCTTTTAACTGGCATTGTAAATCACTAGTAATTTCGTTTAAGTGTTTCTATACAGTGTTTACTGTTAAACTGACATTTGTGTATAATTGTTTTTTGTCAGGACAACGAGGTTCAGAAATCAAACAAATTTAAAAAAAAAATCGTTAACAGTAAATAATTTTGTCGGGTTGCAGTGATATGCATGAGAGAAAAATCTGCTTAAACTGTTACTTGACTGGATTTATTTTGTCAGTAGAGAGGCTATGTTGTCCTTGTAAGCCAAACAAATATCAAAAAATTTTCTTCCCTCAATTTGGCTTCCAAAAGCTCATATTTTCTTTTATGATTAATTTTGGAATAGCCACATAATTTTTATTCTTTTGAAGTAACTGGAATAAAAATTACTTGAATAAAAGTATGCAATTTTATTGCGCAGATTAACAAAGTACACACTTTCCAATTTTTCCTGAAACACATGTGCTTCTTTTTCATTTCTTTCATCTGTCAGGACTGAGTGTTCTGTGCATATGTTTTGCAAACATTGTGAAGTAACTTACTAAAGGATCCTGATCTGGAACAGGGAGCTGAAAATGAGCTTCGTTCTGGTGTAGATACTGTGCTGGAGAATAATTGCACTTGAAAGGGATTTAAAATCCTCTTTTATTAAATCAATATTATTTACACACTTCCCAACTTATGGGAGGGACACAGAAAGTAAATACACAGGACCACACTTAGGCCTAACTTAACAATCAGATAAATTTAAACTAAGCTAAATA
>KK115183.1:212859-273340 GCA_000611955.2 Stegodyphus mimosarum
GCAAGAAATACTAATACTAGCGCACTTCAATTTATTTCAATATGTAATCACGTAGTAAGCACTATGTCTTGTAATTTCAGCTGCTAGCTGGTCAGGCGAACGTCGAACCGAATGAACGTGATCTGAGACTAAAAGCTCTCTCACACTGAGAGGTTTCTACCTCTGGTTTAAATAGTACTTGGCTGTACTTCAAATTAGCATAAGCTGAAAACGCACGCTTCTTCTGATGGGAAGTTGAAACAAAGAAGAGATAGAAAGATTTAAATTCAAATAAAACTTTGTTAGTTTAACTAAAACATTACATACTTCCCGCCAGAATTGCGGTAGTTAAACTACTGTGGTCCAAACGGACCATGTTGAAACTCGCAATTCTAAGCAACTAGTCAAATTTAACTCTTTTAAACTTAGGCCAACTGTTACAAGGCAATATCTGTTTGTGAAAAAATACAGACGAAAGTTTCTTGAACAACAGTCTTCAACATTTTTCTTTCATCTAACTCTTACTCCTTCCAGCAAGATCTGGAAGTAAAGGAATTTTAGTACAACATAATAACAGTAAATTTCTAGGTACAATTCTTTATTCTTACCCGTGTAAATTCGCACACACACATTATCATTCAAGCACAATTAAATTCTTCCCCCAATGCTCTCTCACCGGTGTTGGATGCAAAGCAAACCGCCATTGCGGGTTTTCTGTGTTCGGGGGTGTTCAACTCTTCCACCTACGATCGACTAACATTAGTTAGAACTTGACATACGAGACCTCAAAAGACGCCCTATAACCAGCTAATCCTAAGGTTCTCACTAGCTTTATGTCTAACACTTTAAGTGTATTTGGTGGAGAGCCTATTTAACACTTGCATTCTAAAATTACTCAAACTTTAACTTTTCATGCATACAATTCGCAGTTTGCACACACAATTCACATTGATATTGCACTTAACGTGCATTGCTAGCATAATATTATTTGTTACATTTTATAACACTTTAACAATTTCATAGCAGTCATGAAATACAAATGTAGGTTAAATTTCTAAGCTTACAGCTAGTGCTTCCTATTCCGTTCTCAAGGTACTTTCCTGAAATCTCACGCATCACTGAAATAATAGTCCATAGACTAAATCGTGTTCTTCAATTTTCCGATTTTTCATTCTAGACGTTTTACAAGTCTTTCGACAAAGCGTCGTACAAAATCATTTAGTTAACATTTTTCTTTTCAGCAATTCATTGCTTTTACAAAATTAATCTATTTACAATGCTGCAGAATCTATTTTACAAACATTAAGTAATTTTAAGTCTTTGCCGAATTACAATTTTTTAAACAAAAACATTTTTCTTTCAAGATGAGAACTTATCGCGCACTTGACGTAAAACTCAACCTCGCTTGAGGTAAAATCGACCCTGCAACTTGCAGTACACTCGAAAATTAACTAAACTTTTGAATAAGAAATTCTACTTATCTTGTTGTAGTCATCCATCCTTTTCTTGGCCCAATCCGTGAAAGAATAAGTTGCAGCTTGGGCCAGTCTCCTTGACTTTGGTTGTTGGTCCTTGAAAGCTTGTTCATCTCTTTTCCTTTTACAATTCCGTCGTTGTATCCTCGGGTATTTGCGCTGAGGAGGAGGTTGCTCTGCTGGGCGTTTGGTGGACTGGGCCCTTCGCTCCTGGGCCCTCTTTCGTTGCTGCTCCTGGTTCCTGCTGTATTCGGGACGTTGATTCTCAGGCTGCAATCGAGGCTGCTTGCTTCTCAGGCACCTGTCCGATGTTTCCGCAGTTCTTTTGGATACATTGGGCTTTCCTTGCCCATTCTGCTTTCGTCTCTTGGTTTGCTCGTAGGTCCGTTCGTAGGTCTGCTCACCTGCATCGTCAGACTTTCTATTGAATCCACATTTTTGGTTCTTACTTCTACTTTGTTGAGGGGGAGCTTTCTTTTTCTGACTTTTCGATGACGTTGTAGCTGGTTCCTGTTGTTTTCGCTGAGGTACATCTTCCGTGCTGTTCGATTGCCTCGGATCCTGAAAAAAATCTTTAAATACTGACATTTTATTTCTATTATAGCACGGCTTGATTTGACCCACATTCGCCGTGATTCTTTGCCCATCATTTCTTTTTAATATAACCACTGCCTGTGTAACTTTCTCGATTATGAAAGGGCCTTCGAAATGCGGAAAAAATTTCCCCACCTTTTCTTCTGGGGCATTTGACAAGTTATGTTTTATTTTCAGAACGTCATCTCCCACATTGTACTTGATCCCTCTTCGCTTTTCGTCATAATATAATTTTTGTTTTCTCTGGGCGATTTCTATATTTCCCGTCGCTTCCCGTATAAACTTTTGTATATTACTTATTTTAAATTCTTCTGCCCTTTCCTGGACAAAGAAAAGTTTATCTAAGGGTATCAAAATTTTTCTTCCAAGAAACAGTTCAGCGGGTGTTTTTTGTGTAGTATCGTGTTTGGCGGTCCTAAGGATAAATGCAAATTCATTTATATGGCTATCCCAGGTGAGAGTGATAGTTTTTCACATAACTTCGAATTATTTTCACTACATTTCTATTAACCACTTCCGCTATGTTTGACTGCGGACGATACGGGACCATCTTTACATGACGTATGCCCAGTTTTGCACACATTTCCTCAAAAATATTACTAACAAACTGGAGACCATTATCGGAAATGACTTTTAGGGGCGGCCCGTATTTTAAAATATACTTATTTAGAAATGAATCTACTATAATTTTTGCAGACGCGCGTTTTAACGGAATTAACTCTAACCATTTGCTAAAATGATCCACTATAACTAAAAGATATCGGCTTTTGTTAACTTTACTTCGAGGGTAAGGTCCCAGTAAATCGATGCCTATTATTTGATTTGGGAATTCTGATTTAATACTATTTAGGAACCCGGCCGGGCGGAAATTAACATAATTATTTAATTGACATGTTGGGCACGACTGGACATACGCCCTAGTAAACTTTTGCAGTTCTGGAAAGAAAACTGCCTCGCGAACTCTCTGAACAGTTTTTCTTATACCTAAATGAGCCGAAATGGCACAATCATGCAACTCTTCTAATACATTCAACCTCATGCTAGCTGGGATAACCGGTCTATATTCATGATTCTCATTAGTAGCTTTCGTATAGAATAACAGTCCGTCAATTAATTCGTAATTTTCGGCCCTATTTCTTATCGGCACAATATCCGGATGATTGAAATTCTCAGGGTCGGCCAAATAATTGTATATATTTTTGAACTCCGGATCTTTTTTGAGTTCGGCTATTACTGTTTCACGAGAATCTAATACTTTGGATGTTAACATGGCTATCTTAATTACACTTCCATTTTCATCTAAGTTAATTCTGCTTAAAGCATCTGCCACCACATTTTCTTTTCCCGGCGTATGTTTAATTATTAGGTTATATTCCTGTAATTTTAGAGCCCACCTTATTAATCTGGGTGATAAATTTTTTCCAGAATAGAGTCTAGTGACCGCCGCGTGGTCGGTATATACAGTTACTGGAGAAATTCCAAAGAACACACGAAATTTCTCTACTGATGATAACACTGCGAGAGTTTCTGCTTCCGTTGAGGAATAGTTTCTCTGGGTTTCATTTAATGTTCGACTGAAAAATGCGACGGGTTGACCATTTTGGGAAAGCACTGCGGCAATCGTGAAATCTGAAGCGTCCGCTGAAATCTCTAATCCTTTATCCCCCTCTGGAAATTTTAAGACGGGAGCTTGAATGAATGCGTCTTTCAGTTTTTGAAACGACAAGTTGGCTTCTGCTGACCACGAAAACCTAGCTTTCTTTCTTTTCAACTTTAGCAGAGGCTCAGCTATTTTTGCAAAGTCTTTAATGAAGGACTGATAGTATGAACACATCCCAAGAAACGACGATAACTTCTTCGCATTTTTAGGAACAGGATAATTTTTAACAGCTATTATTTTTGATTGATCCGTTTCGATTCCCTTTTGGGAAACTTTAAATCCTAAATAACGTAACTCTTTTGCAGCAAATTTACATTTGGACGCATTTATCTTTAAACTAGCTTCATTTAACAATGAAAACACTTTTCTTAAATCTTGTAAGTGTTGTTCTAGATTACTACTCGTAATTATAATATCGTCTAAATATATGAACGTGCTTTTACCGAGGCCTGGTCTTAAGACGATGTCCATACATCTTTGGAACGTTGCCGGCGCGCCGGATAAACCAAAAGGCATTCTAAGAAATGCGTATGTGCCAGACTTAGTTATGAACGCGGTTTTGTCTACGTCTTCGGGTTTTACCCCAATCTGAAAATAGCCACTTGTAAGATCTAACATAGTCATGTATTTTGTAGACGAAATATTTCGAATTATTTCTTCAATTATCGGCAACGGATATACAGGATATTTTGTAACTGAATTTAACTTGCGATAATCTATAGCAAAACGCCACCGCTTCGGATGCGTAATCGTATAATCATTATTTTTCTTACACAGAACAACGGGGATAGCATAACTGCTAGAAATTGGAGTGATGATTTTATTCTTTAACATGTCTTTAATATGACATTCAATTATTTCTTCCTTGACCCTGTCGTAGCGGTAGGGCTTTTGCCTAATTGGCTGAGCATCCCCCGTTTCAATGTCGTGGTTCACAACATGTGTGAAACTCGGTACATCACTAAATAAATTCGAAAATTCACTTACCAGGCCCTGGATGTTTTCCTTTTCTTCTGCTGGTAAACGTTGCAAGTCCAGCTGCGGGGGCTTATCATTCTTGGCTTCTATTGGTTTCATATTTTAACGTCAACTCTCCCCCTTTGAAATCAATTTTTGCTTCTGCCAAACTGAAAAAGTCCAAACCTAGAATAATACATTTTTGCAGGTTTCGCACAATATAAAATAAGAGTTTTACCTGCTCGTTGTTGATATGCACGAACAACGGTACTTTTCCTAAACAGCCACACTTCTCCTCTTGGGCTGCTATGACATCCGTGTTTCTTGCACTAAAAATTCTATAACGGCGAAAGTGCTTCTTGAAAAATCTTTCCGATATAAGGCTGATTTGGGTTGCTGTATCTAAGAGAGCCGTAGCCTGTATGTTGTTAATTAGAACTTCAATCTGCGGTAAACTCAAATTCTTCACGACCACGATGTTTAACTTGATTTTGGAAGGGTTTTGCGCTGCTTCGGACTTCTTCACCTTCCTTGAAGAAATCTATCTTAGTTTAAATTCTTCTTATTCTGGTTGCCCTCGGAATCTTTGCTTGTTCTTCTATTGAATTCCCTTCGTTCGCGGCTCGATTTAGGAGACACATCTTTCTTCGGCCATTGCTTCGCGTTATTCCCGTAACTTTGATTTTGCTTCTGCTGGGGGGGTGGCGAACTCCACTGACTTCTTCGCTCAAATTGGCGTCGTCGCTCGTTGTCGGCTGTTCTTCGGCTTTCAAATTGTAATGGGAGCTCAAATAATCTGTCTAACGTCGTTGGGTTTCTTAGCTCGATGAAATCTTGAACTTGGGGCAGTAGCCTAGTAAGTATAATTTGAATAACTTCAGGATCCGAGCGACTTCCATACAAAAGCTTGAAAAATTGAATTTTTCTCAAAATAAAATCAGACAATTCTTCTATTTTTTCTTGATATCGACTAAAAAGTTCCGCTACCAGTCTGGCTCGATCTCGTACTACAAGAAATGCTTTCACCAGGGAATTGTTGAAATTTTCATACGTATATGTGGGGCTTCCTGGTTCCCCCAAGAGATTCTTTCCAATGCACTTGAACCAACTTAGCGCTTGGCCCTTTAAAGCGCTGGTAGCGAGAGGGACTTTCTGAAATTCGTGAACTGGATATGGCATGAAGTGGGAGTCTAGCTTTTCCAGGAAATTAATTACGGCTGTCTTGCCGTCAAAACTTGCCGCTGGCTTCATGGCTGCTCGCATGGTTTGTATGATGTAGCCAAATCCTTCTAAACCAGGAGGTGCTATCTCAGGAATCTGGACAGGTACAGCAGGTATTTCAGGTTCGTCTTCTTGTCTTTGAGGCCATCCTCTTACTTTTGTTCGGGCGCCACTGTCAGGACTGAGTGTTCTGTGCATATGTTTTGCAAACATTGTGAAGTAACTTACTAAAGTCCTGATCTGGAAAAGGGAGCTGAAAATGAGCTTTGTTCTGGTGTAGATACTGTGCTGGAGAATAACTGCACTTGAAAGGGATTTAAAAACCTCTTTTATTAAATCAATATTATTTACACACTTTCCAACTTGGGAGGGATACAGAAAGTAAAAGACCACACTTAGGCCTAACTTAACAATCAGATAAATTTAAACTAAGCTAAATATAAATTTAATTAAATCCTTGCTCACAGAGCTAAATCGCGGAATTGGCCTCTAACTAAATGGCGCGTAGCAAGAAATACTAATACTAGCGCACTTCAATTTATTTCAATATGTAATCATGTAGTAAGCACTATGTCTTGTTATTTTAGCTGCTAGCTGGTCAGGCGAACGTCGAACCGAAGACCGTGATCTGAGACTAAAAGCTCTCTCACACTGAGAGGTTTCTACCTCTGGTTTAAATAGTACTTGGCTGTATTTCAAATTAGCATAAGCTGAAAACGCGCGCTTCTTCTGACGGGAAGTTGAAACAGAGAAGAGGTAGAAAGATTTAAATTAAAATAAAACTTTGTTAGTTTAACTAAAACCTTACACATCTACATTTCTTTCACCTTGCGTTAATGACATAGCTTGCAAATTCATATCTTAATTAAAATGGTCACTATACTTTTATACACAACTTTAACTGATTCTAGTATTTCCTAAAACACAGGTTTTTATTAGCAATTTTGCGATCACGTCAGAGCTTCTGCAGTAGTCTGGACTTAGAATTTCTTTCCGTTGGAGTTTACGCAAATAATGATATTTAATATCTATATGATTCTTACCGAAATATTGTATTCATATTACCTGGTACTTCATTTTCCCCGAATATGCGAGTAAATATGACATTAGGGAAAATTCTTGGAATTTATTGAAGATTTATTTCAGGTTCTTTATACGGAAGTATCGAATGGCATTTTGACAACATTTTAATCTGTTGTTTGAAGATTTTCGTTAAACTTATAGTAAATGTTTTACCTGATTACATGACTGGCGTGATATGCAGTAAATCATTAGTATTATTTGCCTATATTTTCTTTATTATTTTCTGGTATATTATTGTAATCTTACTTGCCGTAGCTTGCTTTCACTGGCGATTATGTCAGCTTTTAAAATTGGAATCTGAATCTTTGAACTATTCTTCTGAATTGCGGAAACTCGCTTTTTTAAATCTTGCGTTATGTATTCCGAACTAATAAGCGATATGTCCTTGATTTTTTATTTCCAGTTACTCCGTCATTTGCCTTGAGTATATCATCTACATACGTGATTATGTGCTTACATTTTACATTGTTGTTTTACAAAAGAAAGAAAGAATCTTCTTTACTTTATTTAAATGATAGATTGTTGCTAACATTTACATCCTACACTCCAGATGACCTTTTCTAGTCCTTATATGGATTTCTTCAGTTTAAAACTTTATTTTCCTCTCCAGCATTTGTGTATTTTTTCAAGATAAGTCACTGGTTTTTTTCTCTTAATTCTCCATCAGGAAAACTGTTTTGACATTAGCATATCTGATAGACTTGTTTTAGTAAAAATCTGTGGAAATTAAAGTTCTTACATTTGTTTATTTTATCAATGAAACAAGCATTTCATTATAGTCAAATTCAAACTGGCTAAATACGTTTTCTACTAATCTAGATGTAATTTATATGTTTATATTTTTTCTTCCGTGCTGAGCTTCGTTTTCAAGGAATTTATTCCATTTACAGCCTTTTGTTTTCTTCCTTTCGATAAGTCCACTAAATTCCAAGGGCAGATATCTTCTAATGAAATTATTTCTTCTTGGATAGTTCTCCTTTTGAACTTTCGCTTTGATTTAACACTTCTGTAACTCTTCGCTATTTAGATTCAGCTACTTCTCGACTAGGTAGCCAAGTTAGCTTAGAGGAATTTCCTTCAGACACTGTTTCTGACCTTTAAACTTTCTCTTTATCTTCAACTTCCGCAACCGTCTGCTTATTTATGTAATATCCTTCTTGTTCAATATCGTAAGTTAAAAAATAATTTATCACCTTTTTCCTCAATGAATGTTTTTTCTACTTTATTGCCTGATTTGCAAATGTAATAACCTTTACTTCAATAATCATGGCCTAGGAATGTGCTTTGAAAAGTTTTACCATTAGATTTTTTCTTACGCTTTTATTAACTTTCGTCATCTCAACTCTCGTATTTTCATTATTTCCACAAAAAAAAAACGCTTCTTCTTGCCATTTCGTGACTCAACAAGAGTGAGGGTCTTTCTTTCAATATCGTTTTGTGTCGGAGATTATGAAACAATAGCTTGATATAAACGTCCTTTCTTAATAAGGTAGTTTTTTACTGAAGAATTCTCCTCACAGTTATACTTTTAAGCATTTTCCTTCTTTCAAATTTATTGCTATTTATTGCTTGAGCTTGAAAAGCTCTTCAAGTTTCGAAGAACTTATAGTAAATCGACAGTAATCGTCAGCAATCAGATAAAATACATTCCCCTTAGTCGATGGAGTTTGAGCTGGACCAGTTTCAGCTGGATTGAAATTAAATGTAATGTATTTCGAGAACGGTATTTGGATTCCGGTTATCGCGTTTGTGTTAATTTGCATTTAATATGGTGAGTACTCACAATATCAGTCAGGATATTGTGTGCATTCATTTGATCGAAGTTTCCAAGTACATAAAATTCTCACCATAGAAAGATAACGATCGGATAACTAGAACTGAGGAATGATATGGAACTGAAAATTAGATTATTTAAGTAGATTACTTTAAATAAATAAATAAATAAATAAATGAAATATTGCGAGATTAATACAGCAGAAGACAGAAAAAATTTCTGTTGTTCTTTGGTATTAATAAACTATGTTATCTTTATATACTTATGAAACGTTTTGGGGTAAAATGAAGCGATCAAAAATAACATTTAATAACAAACAAGTTTCTAGTATGAACTACGTTTGTATAATAACTGAATAAAACCAGATGTTGGGTAAACTAAAGTCGGAGGATCTGGATTTTACCGCCTTTCTTGAAGTCTCTGAATATATTTCTATTTCATAAGACTCTCTTATACGTAAACAGGATTTACGCTTTTAGGATAAGGATGAAATCAATAAATTTTGCTGAACACGGTGGTTATTTTTAATACAGAATTTTATGATATGGTTAATTTTCAGAAATTCCTTAATCTATTGCATAATCTTTCTCAAAATTTCCAAAGTTCTTAAAATTTTGTAATTTCATGTGTTCAATAATTCCTGAGTTAGGATCAAGCAGTAAAGACTCCTTATATATTATCCTTCCTTAATTATACGCACAAACAAGAAACACAGGTATATAAGCATTTTCACAGATTTATAGTAATACATACATCATAAAAACCTGCATTTGTAGAAACTTTTAACATATTATAAACTGAGACGTAGTTTTATTAGACATACATTTGTTTTCCGAATAGTCTACGCATAGCACAGTACTGGCCCTGATGTTAATTAATCCTTTTGTGCATTTATAATTAGGAATGAGATACAAGAAGCGTGTAATAAAATATTGCTTGCAGAGCAAATCAAACTACATTGGGAATTTCTTAATGAAAACTGAAATTGGACTTGATTCGGGTGGTAACCTAATTCAAATACAACGAACAGAATTGACTTTGCTAGTAACGGTACTCCCTAATCTTTTCATATTCGACTTCAAATTCAGCTTTGAATCTCGTTAGCTGCAATTTCTGTTTAGACGGCACCGCGTTCTCTGAAAACCGATAAACGTGTAAATTGTCTACAATAAGAAGCCAATTAAATTTAATGAATGCGACTTAGAACCATTTTCAAGCCCTCTAATTTATTATGCATGTATACTTGGTCTGCGCAAAACTGTATCAAATACAATTAGGGTTCGCAGTTTCAGTAATTTCTAAACAGCACTGATTCGGATTTGATAGACGAGATGCATTCAGAAGAAAAATTTCGTACCCTTCAGAAGAGTTCGGGAGTGGAATCAAAATAGGCAGTAATTGAAACAGAAGAAGTTGCTTTGCCATAGCAAATATTATTAATAAAATATATGAGACTAAATATCTTATCAAGACATTCTGAAAAGATAGATGACAGTTTGCTTGAATTAATATAGCGCTTCGTTTTTGAAACAGCAGAAATTATGCAAAAATTTCTGTTAAACATTTGCTTTTTAAAGGGAAACAGTAACTTATAAAGTATACTAAGGAAATAGTTTTAATGAGCTCTGAATGAAAATTGAAATTGGACTTGATCCGTAAGGTTTTAGTTTAAACTAACAAAATTTTATTTTAATTTCCCCTTGCCTATGATTTCTTATTTCAACTTCCCGTTAGAATGAGCGCGATGCTAATTTGAAGTGGAGCCAAGTTTGGTATTTAAGGTTAGCGAGGAACTTCTCGGTGTGAGAGAGCTTTTAGTCTCAGATCACTGCTGTTCTGTTAGACGTTCGTCTGACTAGCTAGTATTTAAACGCTAAGCTTTAGCGCTGTTACTCTATTACTTATTGAAGTAAATCTAAGTGCGTTGGTATTAGTTAGATCTTGCTACGCACCATTTAGCATAGAGGCCAACCTCGCTTTCATAGCTCTGTGAGCAACGATTTCTTAATTTCTATTTAACTTTATATTAAATTATTTGATTGTTCAAGTTAGACCCAAGTGCGGTCATTATTTTCTGTTATCCCTCCCGAGTTGGGAAGTGGCTGTAAATAATTGTGGTTTAATAAATGAGGATTTTAAATCCTACTTACTTGCAGTTATTCTACCACTTAACCACAGAATTCTATCACAGAACATAGCTGCATTCAGCTCCCTGTTCAAGGTCAGGACTTCAACTCCTTCACGAATATGTTCGCCAAGAGTATGCATAGAACACTCAGTCCTGACAAGACAAACATAATTCAAATACAACGAACAGAATTTACTTGGATGCATTAAGTTCTTCGAAAATCTTTCGTTATAAGATATAAAGGGCTATAATTTACAAATAAATAACTGTCAACCTAGAATTGTAACTCTTCTTTAATTGGGGCTAACTGAAAGTGAAATTCCCCAAGGAATAAGGCAAAAAAAAACAACCTTATATTGGCGCAGATTTTGAGCAGAACTTTATTGATATCAAGTACGATCAAACATAACTCCCTTGTTTTCCTATGTAAAATATTTTGAAAGGTCGAGCAGAATTGCCAGTCATATTTATAGAGATAGCAATGGCAGGAAAAAAGGGGGAACGGACCTAGCTCATCTACAGAGGAAATCATTAATGGAACTCGGGAAAACTTATTAACGAGAGGTAAGAAACTCAAGAAAATTTAGTTCGCAGATTAAAAACCATTTGTAGATAATTTTCATAGAACCAGAATAAAACTGAGGTCAATAAATATATATTTGTGAGGTCAATAAATATAAATGAATCAACTCATGATCAGAATTATTAAGATGAAGCATGATTCGATTAGTTTTTAGTTTTTAAAGAATTTCTATTTCAAAGTGATGAACCACTTAGACTGATACCATATAACATATATTTGAACAGACTAACTACTAACTGGTTGGCAGAACAAGCAAATGGACATCCTTTTAGTGTCACTGAAAGTGAATTTAAGGAATTCCTAGGTACCTTGTTTTACAGTGGATATGATATTTTACTAAGTTAAAAAAAATGTATTATGGAAAGGTTCCCGACTCCGGTACAAGTTTAATGAGTCAGGTTATGTCCAGGAATCGATAGAGCGATGTCAAACATTGTGTTCATTTGAGTGGCAGCTCTAAAATCGTTAAAGATGGCTTTTACTACAAAACTGGACCACTGTTAGAAAAACTGAATATGACCTCTAAACAGTTTGGAACGTTTTCAGAAAATCTAACAATCTATGGAAAAATAGTGCGTTATTTTGCTAGGCACGAATGTAAGATGTACATGAAGAATAAACCGCTAAAATTATGAATGTTGACATCTTAACGATGGATATCCTTTCAATATTATTCCTCATCAATGAGTTCAAGAAAAATGCATGGAGACTCTTTCTCAGCGTGTTTGGGAAGCTTGCTATCGATATTGGAATCCCGAAATTGCACAGGATAAACATGGACAATTTTTTCACATATCAAGGCTTATTTTTTCATTTGAAAGAAAAATAAAATAGCAACAGGAACTGTACGAGATAATCAACTGGCAAATACTCATTTGTGCTTTCGAAAATTTAAATAAAAATCAATAAATAAGTGTATTGAAGCTGTCCTGATGCGCTGTTTGAAGAGAAAAACAGAAAAACCTTCAGTGCAATGGAATGATAATCGTGTAGTGTCTTTGCTGACAAATATCGAAGAAACAAAAGTGAAAAGAAAAGTGCAGCGCAGATTGAAAGGAAGCAGAAAGGAAACTGATCTTCCATTTTATGCGGCTTCATACAACAAGTATAAAAATATTCTGGATTTATTTTACAGCCAAGCAGAAGTTCATTTTAATTCTATCCAAGTAAAAGAGTGATAATGGCTTCTTTTCTTTAAATGCTTTGAAGAAGCTCTCATCACAATAGGGAAAATTTCCAAATTGCTTGTCCTAAGGAAACGCAAGATGTTTTAACATTCCGAGGTTCTATCACCATAAATTATTGAGGCGAGGTGAATACGTATTCATAAAAAAATCTTTAAGGGCGCCAAGGAAGATACGAGTAAAAAACATGCGAGAAAAAACAATAAGTGTTTGCAAATTATTCGGTTTTGGACTTTGTATTGACTGTTTTCCCAAACTTCACTGCTAATTGCCTCATGAGTAAGTAATTAAAATTTCCTTAAAATTTATTATTGTATTGGATCGTTGTCCTATTATAGGACTGCCTGTAACTTAATAAAATCAAAGCAGTGTCTGAAAATTTTTGTTTTGCATGTGTTACTATCTCATATTTTGGATATGTATAGAGTGTTACATTTTTTTTGGCGGAAATAGGATCAATCGGGAATTACCGCAAGTGAGTTTATTAATAGGAAAATTATTATATTAGCATTAGCGTACAATGTGTGTTAAAAACTCATTTCGAAGCCGTAAAAAATTGTGGAAGTACAACTTTAGAAAAATATATATTTTAATATTTCATAAAGTTAAATCTTTTATTTTAGATAAAAATTTTAATCATTTAGCAAAGTGAATAATTTTTGCTAAAATTTTAATTCAATGTAGTTAAACGTATGCTAGAAATAGAAGAAACATATCATCCAGAGAGTTCATCTAACACTTCATGGTGTTGCTGAAAATAAGAGCCATTTAAGAAAGACAATAATTTGGGAACAACTTAGAAAAGCTCTGACATACCACATTGCGTATAACAGCCAAGCGATGACTGCTGCTTTCAGTAATATTCAAATAATTAAAATTTAAAAGAAAGTTGACCAGTTGTGGAAGAAAGAGATTGCGATACTCAAAATGTAACTTCCTCACAGAATACGTAAATCTACACACTGATCTACGTATCATAATTTCAAATCTTTTGAACACTTGGATAGATTCACATGAGGAGACAAGAAGATAAAACTGGATTCGTCTTGTGTGCAAGCTGCTACGCAAGCAGATGGTGACGCTTTGATCGTTTTAAGATATGTTAAAAGACTACTATTGTTATTTTAATCTTCTTTGGCAGGAGTGACGTACATAGATCTCATGGAAAATCAGTCTTTTTGCGTCCAAATAAATGAACATTAATCACCACTAATAGCAAGGGGTGCTGTATCAACAGGGAAATGCACCACCTTTCACTGTATTGGGGCAAAATAAAATTGGCTTAGTAAATACTCTAATAATGCCTGTACCAGTTGCTGTGAACCAGGCAGGATTTATCCCCTATGGAGGAATTTCATAGTTTCAGCGGAGAGGGAATGCTGTCAGCCTTTCAATTCTCTGTTGAGCGTCTAGTTTAACTTTACAAATATGAAAAACTACTTTTATTCACGTTTTAGTATTTATGAACATTTTAATTTATAAAACACATGAAAACATAACCTAAACTTCAAAAAATGTATCTGTATTTTTCTAGTTTTCGAATGAAGAAAAGCTCGTCTAGCAGTAGTGAAAGAGTTGTATAGAGAAGAAGACTGAGAATCACTGGTCTATACACTTCATTGGTTTCCACGAATATAGGTTTTTAAAATTAAACATGCACTTGACTGACATTAAGCAGCTCTCGAGAGGATTGCAGCAATATCCAGTAAGCAGTGATGAATTATGCACTGTCGTAGCACGCGCTTAGCTAGATCGCTATGACTCAAAGCATGCTTCATTCGATGTCATATCTAATGGCCGCATTGCCGACATAGAGCCCCTACCAGTTACTATTAAGTGCATCAAATCCTTTCGTACTACAGCGTGAAATTGTAAAAACTAAAAGTTTTATCTAGGTTATAAAACTCTCTAGATTTTAAAATAAAGATATTAATAATTTTTTAAAATTCCTATGACACTCCTCAGTAATTTCTGTTGCCCTTTTTTTAGCAACCACTTTCACTACAGATGCTATTTCTTTCTGTTTGTATCTTAGGATATCTACCCAAAGATTAGGTTTTAAATCAAACAAGGTACTTTTCTGTTGTATTTTCGCTTTTGTCCGAGACAGTAAAATGTCTTGGGTAACATTTTGATTCAGAGGTAATATCAGGCGGCGAATCAGTTTTGTCTATTCATATTTAATCGTATTCCTTTTAAAATCGAATAAAATAGTGGGATGGTGATTTTTAATTAAAATAATTGTAAGAGCTATTCTGAATCTGGAAGGCTCTCCACTATATCGTTTCCGTTTCTCCCTAACTGAATTCTTAAGGGAGTTACAACATGATATTCAGAATACTATAGTAAAAATGTTCTATAATCTAAATTTCCCAGTATATAAAACAAATATAAATATAACATTTTATTTTACTTCTTTATTTTAAGAAATTTAGAAATAATTTTTATACTGCTTTGTTGTAGATAGGGGTTAAAATGTCCACACTGTCGAGAAAGCCATAATTTAAAATTTTACACTCAAAGATTCATTTTAACTGCTTGGGAATTAACTAAAAATATAATGAATTTCAACCAAAAGAAATTATATATGTGCAATAAGTATTTTCATATTAGAGGTAATGCTTAACTTATAAGAATGCTTAAGCCATGAGTGAAAAGAAGAAATGCCCTACAGAAATGTGCGAAGGAGGTTTCAATATTTATGCTACTTACAAAAATTAAATCAGTTAAAAAGTGCAATTGTAAGACATTCTATTACAATATAACACTTTAAAGAAGAGTTTATCATAAAAAATTAAACAAATATAAAATAAAAAATATAATCAGTTATAATATTTAAAGAAGTGTTTCTGCAACAGCAATGAAACAAATGGTGTAAGAAATATCTTATAATAATTACAACAAAGTTTCAAACATTCATAAATACACTCACGTTTGTGAAAATTGCAACACCATGAAGGACTTACGCGAGTGAGCTGAAATTTTCAGGAAATGCAAAGTAGCGCATGATATGCAAATGATTCAAATCCGTAGCGCATGCGTATGCTGAGCAGCGCCCTCTGAACGGCTGATGGATCCGAATAAATAGACGGCTGTAGCGAGGCGTGTACGGTTATCGGTGGTTATCTGCTAGTGGTAAACGTTAACTCAATCTGTACTTATGCCTCGTCGACGAAAGAGAGCGAGATTTGAACAACTTACAGAGTTTGAACGAGGGAGAATCATCGGCCTTCGTGAAGCTGGATTGTCGTATCGTGCAGTAGCCTCTCGTGTGCAGCGTAACAGCAGCACAGTGATGCGCGTTTGGAAGCAGTGGACGGACGAGTGTCGGACAACTCGGAAATCCGGGAGTGGACCCCGAAATGTGACGTCAGCTCGCGATGATAGACACCTGGTCCGCATGGCGCGGACGGACCGTACAGCTTCCTCTAGACAATTGGCAGCACTGTGGTCAATAGCTACAGGTGTTTCATTGTGTGCTTCATCAATTCGTAGACGTCTGCTGCAGTGTGGACTGCGCGCACGGACTCCTTTATACAGGATCCCCCTAACGCACGACCATCGCCGCCTGCGGCTACAATGGGCCAATCAGCATAGAGACTGGCGTGCTGATTGGCAGCATGTCGTGTTTTCTGACGAATCCCGCTTTAATTTGTGGTACCATGATGGCCGCATTCGTGTCAGACGCTATGCCGGTGAACGCCACCTTCCGGAGTGCATTATCGAACGCCACAGTGGACGAACACCCGGAGTTATGGTCTGGGGCGCCATAGCATATCATAGACGATCTCAATTGCTACGAATTGTGGGCAATCTGAACAGCAACCGGTATATCCGTGAAGTTCTACAGCCCGAAGCTGTTCCCTTCCTTCAAAGCTTGCCAGGCGCTGTATTTCAACAGGACAATGCCCGCCCTCATACTGCTCGGATTGTTAAATCCTTCTTTGCAGCGCAGCAGGTACAGCTTCTTCCTTGGCCTGCGTGTTCCCCGGATATGTCGCCAATTGAACATGTGTGGGATGTCATTGGTCGGCGTCTTGCTCGTGATCCTCGTCCTGTTGCGTCTGCAGACGAACTTTGGGTACGCGTACAAACGATATGGAATGCTCTTCCTCAGTCAGACATTCAAACTTTGTTTGACTCCATGCCACGTCGTGTAGCAGCACTTATTGCGGCGCGTGGTGGCCACACAAAATACTGATTCTGATCTCTTGTTCTTGTTTGTTTGCTTTGAATATTTAATCATTTATTTGTACCACTACCACTCAACTGTGTATTAAATTGCATTCAATTATGACGATTCCTTCTTGGTGTTGCAATAGCCATTTAATATTTAAGAAAAGAGTTTATGACGTTTGACATCAGCAATATTTTACAATTTATTAAATTGGAAATAAAATCTTAAAGCTCTTTGCTGACAACCTGAGAACTAACTAGTGATAAACGTGGGCACATAGCTATGGGCAGAGCAACGGTAATTCTTATCAGGGCTGTTTCTGGAAATTATCCATCATTGTCTTCCAGCAATTTGGCCACTACAGATTTTTGTATATCAGCTGAAAGTAAGATATCCTTTCGAAATGTAATAAAGGCATTATATACATGTAATAAAATAAAATAAATATGCAGTACAAAAAGAGATATTTTCAAAAGGCAATTAGTTCTCTCAAGAAATAAATAAATAGGATTACGACGAAGTGTGCAGAAATCTAAAAAACTGACAATATCAGAATGCAAAGCAGAAATTCGAAATATGATTAATCAGAAAACAACTATGAAACAATTAGTGGCTTACATCTGACTAACTCAATTAATAAATTAAATTGTTTATAAAAGACCGTTCTGAATCTCTGAAGAAAATTGGTTTAGCTGAAAGCATCTGGTAATAAAACGAAGACTAGCAGGTAGACCGAAACACTGACGTTTTTCAATTCAGAATTCTCGTTAAACAGTAAATTAGGAGTTATTAATATTTATGCAGCTGAAGCAAATTAATCAGTCATATTTCATGACTTGTATTCATAATAAATTAGAAATAAATTCAGAATAAATTATTACTAATTCTAGACTATGCAAATAAAAAACTGCCCTTTTATTTTACGCCTCCTAAAATAAACAGAGACGTATTGCTAATCATATGCTGTTAATGTGGTTCATAAATATATAGTGTCAATCTGAATGAAAATCGTACTACACAACCATGCATTTTTGAAGGCATTTTTCATTTAAAAAACAACGTCTTCTTAAAAAAGGGCTTTTTTGCGAAAGATAATTAAATGTCTTAATTATCATACTTAAAAGTAAAACTTATAAATGTATTTTTTTTAATTTAAAAGCTAATACACAGTGACAAATTATACAAATATATTTTGGATCGTTTGGCAACACATACAAGAAAATATATTTTCCAGAAATTATCTTTAATATTTGTGTTATATTTGGGGTTCAATTTCAGTACTTTAACATTTTGATATCAATGACAAATGTTCTGAGGAAGCGGAAGTTTTAGATGTTCATATTGCTAGTCCTTTCCTCTTTTTATTAACATAGCTTACTGTGAAATTTGCCAAGGTATTTGCAAAGCTCAGCTGCGTTAAGTTTGCATTCATTGCAGCATTTTTACAGATAACTTATGTACCAAATTATCCTTTTTCACGACACATGATAATTCTAATTACTAAAATTATAAACCAGTCCGAACATCGAGTAAACTAGCAGAAGTTAGATGTTCTCTTAAACCAAACATATAAGTAACTTTATGTTTGGCGTATATAAGTAAGTTAGGTTAGATGCGTAAATATAGCAGAGCCCTAACGGCTATCTGTCTTAGAGTAAGAAGGTATTTGTGGAGGAAGCTCTGTTGAAAACTAATTTTCATATTCGCGTTACAAATGGGGAACATCATGAAAACCAAACTATGCTGCTAGCCCATTCGCTGGATTCCAACCCTAAGCAGAGCGAATTACCAATATTTAAGGACGTTAACCAATCGGCTATTGGAACCCACATATAAGTAAATGCAATTAATTAATTAATCAACAAAAGTATATTAATCTAAAACTATATGAGTTTAATGCATGAACAGAATTATTTAAACTATAATATAAATAAAATGATACTTGGCTAGAACTTATTTTAAAATAGTATTATTAAATAGAAATGTTTTCGTCTGATTAGAATTCAAAGTAAATTTTCACCTTGCGCTTCACTTCCTCTTGCCTTAAATTTGAAGCGAAAAATGAGTATTTTCAAAATCTGAAATTTTGAAGTGATTGATTTATTTATCAAAATAGCAGTTCCATAACGACAAAAGTCTAGCCCTGAAATTTATAAACTTATGACAAAATGTTATAATCAAGTAGCGATGGGTAAATCAAAATGGTTGCAAGGCACCACGACTCCCATGCGCTAAGGTTATGAGTTCCTGCGTATAAAGCAGTTACATTACTTTGCCGTAATTGATACCGAAAAAGGGCATTTTTAAATGTATGCCCTTTATAACCTCAAAATTGTTTTCGAAGAAGCAGATGTCCCAAAAGAATAATGATGCATCTGCTCATTTACAAAATTTTATTTTGCCTAAAGTATGCGTCCTTGGGAAGTGCAAAAACATTAACGCACATCTTTATTTTTATTTATTTTTTAAATCTAAGAAACATTCGTCAACATGAACCTTGTAAAAGAGAGTAAATAAGAAACCAAAACTTAAATATACTTTAGTGTATACGCAGTGAAACACACACATTTTACAAAAAATAAAGGAGCATAAGCATAATCACCAAAATGATAAATTTCTTCATCAGTGACATTTTAAGTTCACATTGGATAGCTTTCGCATAGCGAAGTTCTTCAGATATTACCGTAACACAATAATTCAACTTTATATATGTGAAATTTCCTTAGTAATGAACTTTACGTTATTACATTGATGCCACAAAATGTGTTCGCTAAGAAAGACTTGCAAGAATGGAGCGAAACTTTGAATGTTTTGATCGAAATGTATATATAAATAAGAGATTATAAAATCAGAGTAAAGGGATCATTTATTATATGAAAACCTGCTAGTGCATGGAATGAAGGACAAGTGGAGCATATATTGGGAAGAGGAACTTGCGGCTCATAGGAAAACTACACTGGTTTGCAAAAATTAAGGACGAGACGGTTTTTTCAATATAACTTTGTACAAAAGCTTTCCAAATCAACACATTTAATACCGTAAGATCCCCAATACGTAAGGACATGATTAATGTAAGCAACACTTACTAAAAGAGAAATCAGAGGGATAAAAAGAAGCTTTATTGAAAAAGTAGCATGGAGCGCAATGCGACTGAAGGCCGAAACATCCCTGTGATGGGTGTCCAGCAAGAAACATCCGGTCTTTAATAGGGGATATGATCTCCCCTGACTGCTAGGCAGGTTTCACATCATTTGTGCATGCTGGATATGTGGTTGTTAATGAGCTGTTGAGACACTGCTGCTCGTTCCTCTTGTAGCACCAATCGCAGTTTCGGAATCGTTACTGGCGATAAGTTACGTGCTGCCACGGGTCTCCCTAGTAAGTTCCGTACATGCTTGACGGGATTTAGATCCAGAGACCTTGCCGACCAATCCATGTGTTCAATATCTTCACTCTCCAACAGCTCTTCGACAGTAACTGTGCGATGAGGTGGAGCGTTGTCGTCCATGAAGAGGAACTGAGGACCCATAGCCCTTGTGAAAAGACGCATGTAAGGAAGAAGAACCTCGTTACAATAGCAGTCCCAGGTGACGAACCTCCTTGGGAGATATGAAGGTCGGTCCGGCTACCAAGCATTATGTCTGCTCGAACGAGAACTCCGCGACCTCCAAAACAGTCCCTTTTGATGATGTTGAAGGGGTTATTGCGTGTTCCCCGCTCTGTCCAGATGTGTATGTGTCTAGAATCGCAACTCAGACTAAATCTGCTCTCATCTGTAAAGAGTACTCGTCCCCATTCATTGTCTCTCCAATTCCGGTGTTCCCGGCACCACAGAGAACGCCTTCTCCGATGGGCAGGCGTTAGAGGTACACACCGTACAGGGCGTCGTGCAAACAGACCACCACCGTGCAGTCTTCTGGCCACGGTAAAACGCGATATCGGTCGTCCAGTCGCCTGTGTCGTGTGTCTAGCGATTTCTCCCGCTGTCTGCCGCCTGTTTCTTCTGGCCTGTAAGGCAATATACCGGTCATCTGCGGGTGTGGTTCCTCGTGGACGACCACTACTAAACCCCCGGATAGCTGTTCCTGTAGTTTGAAATTGTCTCCAAAGTCGTGAAACGATGCTGTGAGCAATTCCGAACTCTGCAGCCACACTTGTCACACTGCGGCCTTCCTCCAACTTCCAAATGATTCGACCTCGGGTAAAAGCATCCAGATGTCGTCTAACAGATTGATTATTCGCCATTTCTCGCTGAGGCAGCAACTCGGTGTGATTTTAACTGCTATACGGCGTGCAATCGCTTTGCCAGAAATACTGATCTTACACCTACAACATGCTTTATACTACTCAGATACTCCCCCATTACGTCTACCTGCATATCTGCGCATGTGCTACCGTACATCACCTTACTTAATCTCCTGATTGGTCTTTCTGTCCATTCTGCCTCTTCGTTCAGCTGATATGCTAATTTTTCGACTTCGCCCTTAATTTTTGCACACCAGAGTAGATCCATTTTTGTTTATGCGAAAAACTCTCAGGACTTTAGAAAAATTATTCAAATGCTACGAGAAACAAGCGTTCCAATCCACACCTATCAATTGTCAAGTGACAGAAATATCAGAGCAGTCATGAAAACCTTAACAGCTTCCCTAAGTGAAGAAGTCAATTATAACGACTTAGAAGGAATTCTTGATTCTGAAAGTGAAACAGTTCTCCAGATCGAAGAATTGAATTCAAGAAAAACTACCCATGTTTTTTCTCAAATTGAAAAAGAATGACGTAGGAAAAGCCATATTTAATTTGAACAATATGTTCCGTGTAAATGTTAGAACTGAACATTCTACTCCAAGAAACAGGTCACCATAATGTTAACATTCTAATAATCAAGAACGATGCTGTAAATGTGGAGGAGAACATACTAGAAGCGGTGTTTGTTCAAAAAAGCAAGAAGGAAAACCCTCCTGTATTATTTGCTGTAAGGAACACGTTAGCAGTTAGGATACAAAGCTTATAAGGAGAAGCTTGAGAAACGAATTCCGAGAAAAATTACCCCCCCTCTGAAATGACGAGCAAAAATTCCCAGACCTTTCGAAAGTTCAAGAAATGCATCGAAAAAGACATTATATAGTAAAACAGAGAAACAAAATTTAGGCAGGCTCTGTAAGTTCTGAATAAAACGGTCCGAAAACATTAAAAAATTACACTCATGTCCATAAATTAAGGATAATTTGGAGTCACGCGGAAATCGAACTCTAAAATAAATATATCACCTGTAAAATCACAACACACATCTTCAAGAATCATGTGCAAATTTTAGGAAGTAACCAGATGACACCGATGGTACGTCACAATATGGAGAGTGTAAGAGAGTGATATGTAAGGAATACAGGCAAAGAACTAAAATTTTTCGCAGGCGCTTGAGAACCATTTCAGTGCAATAACCGAATAATTATGATACAAAGGACGCATTTGGATGATTTTTTACGTGGTAGAATTATCGGCCGTCTGGAATGTGCGCGTACCCAACTGGAAGTATAGGACGAACTTGGAATTGCCCAGAGTGTCATCTCCAGGCTTTGGCAACGATTCCAAGATGATGGTAATGTGAGTAGACGTTACAGCACAGGTAGCCCCTGAGTTAAAACGCCGAATGAGGACCGGTATTTGGCAGTTACTGCCAAAAGAAACAGGCGGAGCACAGCCTCAGACCTGTCTCGTCAGCTCTCTTCAGGCACTGGTACGACAATTTCAAGGCAGACCGTGTACAGGCGCTTAGGGCAGATTGGTCTATATGCTCGTAGACCTGTCAGATGCGTTCCCTTTACTGCAACTCACTGTTGCCTGCGGTTAGCCTGGAGTAGAGAGAATGCATTGTGGACACCGCAACAGTGGGCTTGTGTGATGTTTCCCGACGAGTCCAGGTTTAGCTTGCAGTCTGATTCTCGCCGGACGTTCATATGGAGACCTCCAGGTACCCGTTACCACCAAGAAAACATCATTGAACGACACTGTTACAGTGGTGCAGGAGTGCTCGTTTGGGATGGAATTATTCTGGGTTCCAGAACTGACCTGCATGTTCAAATTGGAACCATGACAAGCCAAATCTATCGGGACGTCATTCTGGTACAACATGTACATTTGTTTCGGGACGCCATGGGCGCACAATTTGTGTTTATGGATGACAACGCCCGTCCTCACCGTGCAAACATCGTAAGCGAATGACTTCAATCGGAGGTTATCACCCGTATGGACTGTCCAGCATTCTCACCGGACTTGAATCCAGTAGAGCACGTGTGGGACATGCTTGGCCGACGAGTTGCAGCCCGTCAACCTCCTCCTACATGTCTACCGGAACTTCGGAGAGCATTGCATTTTGAGTGGTGTAATATTCCCCAAGATCAGATCGATAATTTGATACTCAGCATGCCTAGGCGTTGTACGGACTGTATTGCATCGTCTGGGAGACATACAATGTATTAACAATCATACCAACCATGTAATATTGGTTTTTTGTAAATAGGTGTTTTTTGTAATTTGCTCCAGGGAGAAAAAATCGCTAATTTTTTTAATAATATCACACATATAGCATCTTTTTTTGCTCTTTACCTTTTGTTTAATAAATAAGCTTTACGATTAAGTCAAATTTGTTTTGCTTCTAACTCTTCCTTTGCCTGATTTTGCATTATCCTTAATTTATGGACATGAGTGTACTTGAAAATATCATTCAACAAATCACTAAAATTCAGGCAGCAAACACCGGAGAAGAAAAATTGTGATCGGATTTAGGCAGTCCAGGTGCTCATAAATTTCACTGAAAGTATAGCCGGATTAGAAGAAAACATGATGAATAACTTCTTTAACACAAGCTATGATGGCAGAAATGACACTCGATGGTTCGGAGTACGGACAAAGATAGGAGACTCTGAGGCTACGAGTTTGATTCTCGCTTTTTCGTAATTTATTTACAACTTCGCTATGAACGTTTTTTTCACTTAGTAACTTTATTTACTTGGCTTTGTCTCGTTGGACTGTTTTTGCCTTCAGGTATGAGTGCTAAATTTTGCAACTGTATTTTTTAATTTAGCGCAAGTGGTGTTAGGGCGTAGTTTGAATTACTGGCAATACCTCTTTTGTAGTTGGTAGCAGCCGCAAAATAACAATCCAAGAAGTGAATCATCGTTTCAACTGTTTTGCTTGCTAAGAAATGAGCAAAAAATGTGAGTTAAGTGAGTACGAACATGGGTTGATTGTAGGCACTCGAACATCGGAAACAGTATCAGCAAAACGGCTGCACTTGTGAAGTCTTCGGGAGCAATAGTTATTTATGTTCACAGCAAGTGAACTAGAATCTTTACCAAAGAGCAACTGCGAATGTCTCTGAAAGTACTGTTCGCCGCTGATTACAACATGGAAGCTGAATATACTATGGAAGCTGACGACCTATTCGAAAGCCTTGACGATCTGCCTTAACAAAAGCAGACGTCTGCATTTCGCAAATGAATACAAAAATTGGACAATAGAAGACTGGGAAAACGTCATGTGGTTCGATGAATTGGGTTTTCAATTTCACGATGCAGATGGGAGGTTGCGAATACGGAGAAAACTTCCCAAAAGCATTCTTCCCAGCTCTTCTGCGACTGCACTTCAAGCTTCTGGAGAAAATATTATGGTTTTGAGAATGTTTTCTTGGCGTGTATGGGTCCTTTGACTCGTGTGGAATAATGTCTGAATGCCCAAGGGTATTTGCGTATTATAGTAGATCAAGTACGTCCTATTATGTTAAATTATGTAAGCTGCCCCAGATGTATATTTTCAGCAGAACAATGCTCGTTCTGATAAAGCTAGCGTTGCCCGCAGATGGTTTGAACAGAATGACAGTGACTTCACCTTGCTTCCTTGGCCTGCATAATCATCAGATCTCAAACCAATTGAAAATCTGTAGGATGAGACCGAACGGGACATCAGGCAGCTGGACCAGTATCGTTACCTCTTAAGGACCGCGAAAATGCAGTTCATCGGATATGGTCTCAAATTCCTGATACCACCTGCTAATATCTCATAGAATCTATGCCAAGAAGAATGCACGCAATATTAAGGCAAAAGGTGGCCCAGTATTGTATTAAAGTGGTGGACATAATTAAATTGCCACTCAGTGTGTGTGTATATATATATAGTATTTGCATTACGTCACCTGAACGTTATCTTGTTATTAATAAGATAGCATTATGGGAAAATTATTGAGTAAATGGCTATAATTACAAAATTTTTGGCTTTTATAATATGCATTTCAAACATAAAAAAAAATTCTATAATCTCTTAATGTTATTTATTCTCTAGTGTGGCTTAACGAGCAATGAAAATGTTATGTAGCGATTTTTAGTTAGTTTAGAATTATGGATGAATATGTAGTTAATTGCAGTTTATTTGTTAATTAATTATTGATTGAGTAAAATTATATGCACTAATTTATGCTTATTCTAAATTTTTCTTCACGAGTTGTATTGCTTACGTTATTGAATCACTTATTTTTATGCGAGTTAAATAAGAGTTCTCATTCTTACGTTACGCGTTCGATAGTAATAGCTTTCGGGAAAAGGAGACAATGGGAAATCGGTTGCTTTCTGCATAATATTTGAAATTTAAAAATACTTCCTTCTTATTCACATGGATGAAATTAATACCTCTTAGAGAGAAAAAATTTAGCCTTCTTATGAATCTACTTTCATGACTGTACGTCGCCCCGTTGGAGAATTATGCCCATTTAATTGCTAAAATTGTTGAATTTCGTGTCTAAAAATTTATTCTGCTAAAAGGGTCCTTTTCGTGCACCTTTCGTCCAAGGTCATGTACTGCGTCCGGTTGGGAGGTAGGGTTGTTAAATTCTTTCCCTCACCCCTCTTGGTTGGCGAAGGGGGTGGCGAGAGTGGAATTTTTTTTTGGTGTGTAGAAGGAAAAACTAAGTTTTCGCAGCACTGTTTTGTGTTTGGCGAGATTCGCATACTAATTCACCAAATTTGGTGATTTTCGAAAATTCTGGATTCTGGACGATTAAAATCGGCATGCAAGGCCATGCTCAGCCTTTTTGCCTCGGATTTGCAGCTGTAAGAAGCACGCGTTTTGTTTCTTCCTCTGGAAGAGCCGATGTTGACCCAGGGTGTCCGGTAGTGGACATGTTTACGTCCTGCCCTGAATAAAAAGGTTCCTGGCTCCATTTAAGGGGGAAAAGGTTCCTGGCTTCCCTTTGAGAGGGAGATGAGGAATAAGAAAAAGATGTACCTCTAAGAAGATCGGTTCACGTCTACTCCTCCGCACTTTACCATCCCCGTGTAGGAGTCTAGAATGTTGTTTTTTTTCATCGAATCAATGCGTTAACCCCATAGTGGATGCAACTTGAATCCAGCTTTATCCAGCTTCTTCCTGATCGGTCACTTAGATCCGAGTACTATCATCAACTCGCCAGGATGGGCCTAGACGGAAAAGGGAGGTACCTTTAGGAGATCTGTATGCTGCACAAATGCACTTTACCATCTTCATGTTGTCTGACCCAAGGGTCCAGATTTCTCCTCGGAGTCCCTCGTTCAACATCTGATAAGGATTGGTCGTCAGGAGAGCATTGTTCAACACCTGCTATGGATTGGTCTTCCGGAGAAGAATCTCTCAGATAAGTTAAAGCTTAATTAAGCTTCAAAAGTTTTTGGGTTAATCCTTTCACTGAAATTTAGTATAGCATTCAACCTAAATTACGTGAATATGTTTCCTAAGTAATAAGGCTAATTAAAATTTTTAAGAGATTTGATTAATTGAAGAAAATTTTCCAGTTATGATTTATTAAAGTAAGGAGTAATTATATGTATATTTAATTTCCAATGAAATTCTATTTAACTTTTAGTCAAAAGTTTTTCTGCTGGATCTTAAATCCAGGCTGTTTAATTAAGCAACTGCTGTACTATTACTCTATCTAGGACCTTTTTAACTTTAACTTGGAATGTAATTAAAATTTATATATAATGAATTAAGACAGATATTAAATTTGTTAACTTATCTAAATTTTACCTTTTTACCTTAAGTTGTTACTACTTTTGGTTGAGAATTAATTTTTAAATTAAGTAACTTTTGCAAGTTAAGGAACAAAATAAAAATTTAAATTCTACTTTACCTTTAATTGAGTAATTGAATGTAGGAATAAATGTAGTCATTTTTCTCCAACGGGTCTACTTGAATATGTAATATTTTCTAACTGCCTAAGGGACTGCTAAATTGATGTATGTAATTTTTACCTGAGTAAATTAAGAAATTTCTTTGAACTAAGCAATCTCTATCAATATCACTTAAGACACCATGCTCGGTGATTCATAAAATTTCCTGTGTATTTTGATGCTGGCCAGCAGAGTTTGATAACTGCATATGAAAAATTAATATTAATTTTTACGGTGTAACTTTTTGATTAATTTCATCTCGGTGCATATTTGAAAATAGCAATATATTAATAATTCTAAATGCCTTATTTCATATAGTTGTCACCCTGGTACCATAGATCTAGAAATTAAGTTGTAAGATTGCGTGTCTTCCTTATAATGCTGAAATAAATATCCTTGGCTATATATATACATATAATTGATTCAGAGTATTTTTTTATGATGTCTTGTGTAAATGTTCTTAACACCAGTACTCCTGCTTGGATATGATGTCTTGTGTAAATGTTCTTAACACCAGTACTCCTGCTTGGTCTTAGGGGTTGTTCGGGTTAGTTTTGGGGAAAGGTTAAACACAACGCAATGCAGATTTGGTTTTTGATATTATTGTAGCAAACTATTTAATTTCAGGTTTTAATTGTAACAGTTAGTATTTAACGTCTGGTACCATAAGACCAGAACAAAAATTTGAGCCTTTATTTCTTTTTTTTAAATTTTTATTTTTATTTTTCTTCAGTCAACATTTAGACAATCCACAAATCATTTGTTTAGTAATATCTAGGAAATGGACGTGAAAGATGCTGAACTGTAAGTCTTCTTTTAACAAGCTACAAAAACTCTCTCCCTTAGCGAATTATCTGGGAAATAAATATTAAACCTCGATTTCAACAATGTTTGATTGACAGCTACAGGTCTATACACTAGGACGAAAAAATTCCTATTATCATTGCACTAGATTTCTTTCACTGTAGTTTTATCAAAGTTAAATTTACAGAGAATGAACTTTTTTGACTAACAATCTTCAACATTCAAAATGAGAATATTGCAAACTAAGAGTTGCACCAATCTTCTTGGAGAAATTTAAACTCTGAACATATTGCCATGATGTAATGATATCTGTATGGAAATACCTTAATTTTGTTCATGATATCTTTGAATGTTTCAAAACAATGAGTTAATTAAAAAAGCTTCCAAACTGTTCCAGATACTATATACGGTACAGAGACCACAATACCAATCGCGCCACAGATTCTCGATATGCCTGCTTAAATAAAGAAACGGTATAAAAATTAATATCATAAATTTCAGAAATTTTCAAATGTAAATATTACTTTATGCGGTTCATTTTTAACACTGATGAATAATGTTGGTTAATTGGAATAAAAAATAGAAGACGTATGCTGTGTCGATTGAATGCTATTTCGTTTTCTGCGTTTAGAATGACCCGAAACATAATCAATAACTGAAAAAAGGAAAAAATAATACTGCAATTTATTCGTGTTCAACTCGTTTTAAAATTTTCAAGAATTAATTATGTTATGAATTTGACGGAAACGCGTTTCTAAGACTCACATAATCGTAAAGAAATTTTATTTGAACTCTTCTTTCTTTAATTAGTTTAGACCAGAAAATGGGAGATTTTTACGCATTTTTATTTTTTATATTCCCGCTTTAATAATCGTAACGATACTTTCGAAATTTCTATGAATTAAAAGTTAGCTAGTTTATTTTTTATTTAACTCTTTTTCTTATATGCTGAATAGAGAAATAAAGGATAACTATCTCAGAAATTATATAATTAAATGCCTTAGTTTTTCAATATATTTTTATAAGAAATATATGTTTTTAAATATCAGGAAATGAATGCTTGTAGACTTTGAAGTTAATAAAATTCTATGAAGTAAAATATTTATTCCTAAAGATCTTAAAATAATTGGCAAGCTATTTCTTAAGCGAAAATTACTTTCTCGAGATACTGAGCCATATTTTTTAGTGCTCGAGAGCACTTTAAACATAATAGCGAAAGCTTCCATTTATTTATTTCATGACCTATTTCGTATGCATCTTTGCACATTATGCAAGTCAAACTAATTTTCCGTTTATTTTAAATAAGCTACTTTGTGTTTCTAGAGATGCTATAGCGTAACGCTTGAACCCCATTAGTGATTTTTAGGTAAATAAGAGCCTGTGTCGTCTATGTCAAACAAATATATTCTAGTTAATTTTGGAGTCATTATTTGGGATGAAATTCCCTTCCGATGCTAGAAGTTTGCACTTACTTTGTGACCTTTACGCTTGCGGTCGTCCTGAGTAGCTTCTGAACTTTTTCTGCTTCGGCCCGTTGTTCAAACTTTGACTTTCTGCTGCTAAAAGCGAAGATTTTAAAAAGTTTAATGCAATGCAAGATTAAAGTTTAATAAATTAAGGTTGCAATGAAGATTAAAGTTTAATGCAATGCAACTAAATTTCAATAGATAAAAGCTTTCGATTTACGAATTGTTCGTGTCAATATTAAGAAAAATTAATCTTGGCATATTTGTTAATTAATCCTAGCCAATTGTTTATCTTACTTACGGTTGGATAACGAGCAGATGGTTTAAAGAACTGCAATTTTTGTAGGGGAAAAACAATTTTCCCATAACGAAAACAAATTTTAGTGAAAAGAAAAGACATTTGTAAATGTGAATTAATATTTCTGAGTAATGTTCTTGGAACTTTTAATACTATCTCTTACGTTTAATTAATAACTGATATTTGACACAATCAGACACTTCATATCACTAATGTCAATTTTAAATTTAATTAAAACCTTCGTTTTAATTAAGGGGAAATATTTTGTTGGTTCTACACTCCATAAGAAAAAAATATCGACACATCAAGAAGGAATTTCAAATTATTCAATGTATATAAGAATAAGATCAAGATTTAGGATACCACATCAAGATTTACGATACCTTTCAACGACTAAACAAATGCCTCTCCGCAGTATTCGAGATCATTACGAGCAACTCTCAGAATTTGAAAGAGATCGTTCCATTGGATTGAGGCAGGTGCGGCAAATCGGAGAAACGCTCGTCATGTGAGTCGAAGAGATGCGGAGATTAGAAGGTGCTGGAAAGAATGGGTGGACATTGGCAGATTTCAGCGTCATGATGGTAGCGGTCGACGTAGGGCCACAACAGATCGGGAGGACAAAGTGATTATCACATCAGCTGTCACAGCACCTGATTCGTCGCTGTCAACCATCAGACGTGCGATCCGCACACCAGTGTTCAACGTGACCATTCACAGACGGCTGATAGAGCGAAATCTGCCCTCGTACCAATCGTAACGCCACCTGCCACTGACGCCTGCACACTGTCGAGCAAGATTGCAGTGGTGCTTGGCTCGATCAGGTTGGAATGATACTGACTGGGGACGTATAGTCTTTATCATCTTCGATAATAGCCGTTGGACCGAATCCGCTTCCAACGGCTATCATCGAAGATGGAGACGCCCAGAGCAGCGTGCCGATCCTGCTTTCACTATTGCACGCCACACAGGCCTTCAACCAGGAATTATGGTTATGGTGCCATTTCCCTTCATAGCCGGACTCCTTTGGCCATCATTAGAGGCACACTTGCAGCACAGCGGTACGTCGACGACATTCTGAGAACTGTTATTCTATCGTTCCTCTTGCAGTACCCTGGCCTTAATTTTCCGCAAGGTAATACCGATTATATACGGCACGTGTTGCTATAAACTGTCTTACAGCTTGTCAAACAATTCCTTGGCCAGCCAGATCGATAAATCTCTCTCCTATCGAGCATGTCTGGGATATGATGGGAATGCGACTACATTTACCAGTGAATATTGACGAGCTAGCCGACAATTGGAGCAAATACTACAGGAAACCATCGGGGAGCTTTATCAGTGTATGCCACGCCGTGTGGCAGCTTGCATCCAGGCTATAGGTGGGTCAACAACCTTATTGAGTCCGTTACTTTGTAACTAGGTAACTCTGATATAGAAATTTCAATTGCTATGAAATTTTAATCATTTTCTATTCTGTACATAATCTTCATATCCACCAATTTTTGTCTCTATCGGAGAATTCCTTATAGGTCCGTCGACTTTTTGTTTTAGAGTGTAGTTACTTTAATAGATTTACTTCATACTTGTTTAGTAACACTAATCAGATATAAAGCGATAGTAGTAAACATTATGGGAAGAAAATACAAAGTGATGTTTATTTTTATTTTTCAGTGTTTATTTTTATTTTTTAATATGAAATTGTTAATTAGATATACACTCTGATTTTAAACAAATCATGATTTTGATTTCCTGTAAATATTTCAAATTTTAATTATGGCTCAGAATTATTTATTGTAAATACTGAATCAGGTTTTGTAATTTTTAAAAAAAGCAATATGATAGAGGATAGGTATAATACAAAGCAACAGTTACTGCTCTGCAAATGAAACTAATTTATTCTCTTTTGAAAGTATAAAATAAATACTTTAGAGCATTATTCTGGGACACTTTAAGCTTTAAAATTTAAAACATAATGCAAATTAAATACTATATTTGCTTCTTTTTGTATATATTTATTTAAATATTGATATTATAAAACTGTTGCACATTTTACTACTACATTACGTATTACATTGGTTGAAAACGAAATTAATTATTGGTTTAAGGAATTTTGTATAGTGTATTTTTTGTTTTTTATTGCTGATATTGTGTTATTTTGATTCGTAACAAAGATAAAAATTGCAATTTTCTACTGAATATTAATTTTCTTGAATATGAATTTTCTGAAGTGCAACCACTTACATATTAATTTGGAAAAAATTACTTAGTTTTCTTAACACTAAATTGATTATAATCTAATATGTCTATGTATTGTTCCCACTAAATTTATGTAATTTGTCTGAAATTTCATATTATCAAAGCGTACTGTAATTTGAATAGTTATCTACGCATAAATGTAAACAAGCTTAAAAGACAAGATCTTAGAATTTTAGCTGAAAAGTTAAATGAGGACTTCGGCTATGAATTAAAAATTTCAGAACTTAGAGAAATCATTACAATATCTAAAAATAATAATTATGTAGTAAAATGTGTGAAAAACTTTTGAGAACTATAATTAGTGAAAAATAATATACAAAGGAAAAGAGATTGGCTAGTAAACAGTCTAATCTTCCCTCCCCAAAAAAAGTGTTTTAAAACTTGAAAAACTGAAATTTAGAAGCTTAGAAATTGGGTTTCCAAATGGCACCTATTTCTTCGCTAGGCACTGAGAAGCAGAAGTGGGAAATCAATAAACTGATCCCTTATTTCGATCCCAAAAATGATGATTTGAGCCTTTATTGAAAACCACTTGAAAGGTAATTTCTTTACATTTCCTGAAATAAAATTAGTAGCGTGTTTATTTGGATACTATCCACTGATATTACAAAGTTATTCGCAAGGAATCTCAAAATTATCGACAAGTACATAGAGATTTATACTTTGCGCAGACAAATTTTGACAGTTGCTTTGTTTGTCAACATAACATGGTAAAATTTGATGAGGTTTTTACTTAAAAATCAGAAGCCTTCTTCAAGGGATGACTTGCAGATTTAAAAGTGAACACTTTCGATTCTCTGAAAGATCTTACTGCCTCTGATCAAATCCAAAAGCGAATCCCACCAAAATGCCAAATCTCTTTATTGATGACTGGATTGGTATTTCTCTTGATAAACTAACGGAGAAAATAGACACGTATAGCAAACCATGGAGGAAAAATATTACCCGTTCCATTAAAAAAGTTTCCTTTCGGTGGAAATGAGGAAATCTCAAAGCCTGGTTTCCTCAGTAAGGATTATAATTCATCAAAAATCGTATGCTGGGCACGAAGAAAAATAACATGGTCTCTCATTATATATTATGAATGCTGTAATCCTGTATAAATTAATTGTATCTATTATATTTATAACTCACTTTTAAATCTGCAAGTCATTCCTTGGAGAAGCTTCTGATTTATAAGTAAAATCCTCATCGGGTATAACCATGTTATGTTGACAAAGCAACTATCAAAATTTGACTGCACAAAGCTTAATCAGAACAAAATGACCTAAGAGTAACATCTCAGCTGAGATTAAGAAACCAAATCATTTCAAAAATATCCAACCAATTCTTTCGCATAGGATATAACTCGAGATTTTTGTTTTTAATTTAAAGATAAATGAAATTTGAGGAAACACATGTACTAACAATGAAGCGAGCAGTTCTGTCGCAGTGGAAATTTTATTCAAACATGTGTTAGAACAGGAAGCAAACTTTCAGAAGATGCATATGACAACGAGTTTTGCAAATAAACGCAGATCCAATGTAGATAATATACCAGCCCTGTTAAATGTATCAACGAATTTATTTCTTTGGTTTTATTACCAGAGACACTGGCTTGCATTATAATTTAAAGGCTTTAGATGTTGGTTTTATTACAAATTACAACACACATTTTTATTTTGTTGAGAAAGCCAATTTTGAACATCTAGATGTACTAGATATTGATATCAGTTCCTATCCTATCTGCGAAAAAAAGAACCATAACTGAAGAAAAAATACCGAAAGAGAGTAAAACTCAATATTCTGCTGACAAAATAGGAGACTATAATAAGATTCCTACAGATTGCTTTGAGTAAAAGGTAGATCTAAGCCATCTAAGAATACAACATAAGCTAGGCAAAGAGGGAAAATACCAAAAGAGAGCAAAATTCAATGCTTTGCTGAATAAATAGGAAACTATGTTCCAATAAGGGAGAGAAGCTTTTCCCTATACTGAACACCACCCCAATACTGAAAATAATTCTCTTCTTTCAATACTTTCATACCGGGTGTGTTTAGTGAAAAAATAGATTTTAACGAATGAAAATGATGATCTGTTTGGAAAAACGATAGCAGAAGAATATATGTCTTCATATGCTGCGCCTGTATTTCTTCAGACAGGAACAGGACAATATTTATTTCTCCGCTTGGATATTTTTGCTTGTTAAAATGCCTTAAAACGTGAAAATTACCCATCTAGCTTTCAAAAATTAAAAGATAAATTTCGAAACAGCTTGAAAGGTTATACACTCTTAGACAAAAAAAAACGACGCAACACGACGCACCAAGAAGGTATAAAGCAAATTGGACACAAATTGATATGCATACAGTTTTCGACGGAAAATGAAAAATTTTACATTTCGGCTGCCAATGAATGAACGGTTGTCGTTACAGCGCATCTGATCTGCGCAACTGGTAGGATATTTAAGAGGAGAAGTTAAGATTCCAGGTCATAAATTCTTCACGAATTTCATTCCGTGTACTGTAGTAGACAGTACCTATGCCTTTCATATACGAACGATATGCGCAGCTGTCAGAATTTGAGAGACGGCATGTAGTTGGGTTCAAAGAACCCGGTTGGTCTTATCGGCCAATAGCTGGATATTTGAGGAGGAGCGTTGCCACTATTAGACGATGTTGGCAGGAATGGGTGGGCCATGCCGCACATAGGGTCAAAAAGGAAGCGGTGGGCCTAGAGAAACGACAGAACGTGAAGACCCAGCAATCGTCAGAGTGGCACTCACAGCCCCAGATGCATCATTATCATCGATTGTGCATGCAACTAGTGCTTCAATGACTGCAAGGACCATTCCTAGACGGCTCACAGAAAGGGGGTTGACGTCACGGCGTCCCTTGCGCCCACTACCATTGAACTCTGTACAACGTCCAGCCCCTTTGCAGTGGTGTCGGGCTCATTCGCACCGGAATGTCCCTGGCTGGAGTAAAATAGTCTTCATGATGAGTCGCCTTTTGAACTGAGCCCCGATGACCAGCGAAGGTGAGTATGGAGACACCCCGGACAGGCGGTGTGATACCAACCTGACCGTCTTCCGGCAGACAGGCCGACAACCAGGAGGTATGGTCTGGGGTGCCATTTCATTTCATAGCAGGTCCCCTTCGTTTGTCATCCGTCGCAACCTTACAGCACAGGTTGCGACGAAGTAACCTTACAGCGTCGACGAAGTTCTAAGGTCCGTTGTGTTCCCTTCATGTCACGCCGCCCTGGGCTTACATTTCAGCAAGGTAATGCCCGCTCCTCCACTGAACATGTTTCTACTGCTTGCCTTAGTGCTTGTCGAACATTACCTTGGCCAGCAAGGTAGCCGGATCTCTGTCCTATTGAACACATTTGGAGCATTATGACAGGGCCCACAAACCACCTCGGGATGTTGACGATCTAACGCACCAGTTGGACAGAATTTGGCACGATATCCCTCAGGAGGACATACGCAACCTTCATCAATCGATGCCAAGCCGAATAACTGCTTGCATAAGGGCAAGAGCTGTACAAACGCTTTACTGACTTTTTCACTTTGTAAAGCACTATCACTTCCAGTTTTTCTCAAACTGTAATAATTTGTTTTTTTGTACATGTACATCATTTCTACCGATTTGCGTCCCATTCGGATAACTTCTTCTTGGTTCTTCGTTTTTTTTTCTTTAAGAGTGTATTTGTTCTTTCTTAAGTTATTTCATAATACCATAAGGGACTTTTCGAAATACATAGTTGATCTAGGTGAAACTTTCAAGACTCTGTTGTAGTTTAAGCTTCATGCAAATTGTGGTAACTGCAATTTTGCTTGAATTAAATTTAAATATCTTGGTCACTGGAATATAGGTTGATCCAGAGGAACCCTCTGTTCTACAGAATATGCCTGCTCCAAGAAATGCGAAAGAAGAGCTCTGTTTCTTACATGAACACAAACATCCTGCAGAATGTTTTAAGTAAAAGATAGACCTAAACAATGTAAGGAAAAAACATAAGCTAGGCAAAGGGGTCAGAAGGAGGAAGTTCTTTCAGTCATTGAAACAACTCTTCACTTGCTTTCCCTTCCTGAAGTAAAATTATGCAGCAAAGCCTTATATCATGTACAGGTAGAACTAGTCGGGATACTCGAAAATCTCCATTGGTCGTACAGGTACAATCCTGCCACGCTAGCTAGGCAGTAACGCCCCAAGTGTGAGGGAGAATACCTCAGAAGGCAACTCGACGATCTTCCTACTCTCTTCCCCTACTAGCAACCGGCAACCTCTGGAGAGTGGACTTTCCGCTTGCCGTATACTTTGAATGTCCCCTTGCCACACAGACACTATACGTTTACACTACACGCTACACTATATATTCAATCTATACACCCTCCGGGAATCGAATCCATGCCCATTGGTACAGGATTCAACGTCATTGACCACTATAACGGCAGGCGGCTAAAACCTTACATCACTCAAACAGATGCTAGTAACTAAGCTACGGATTCTATGATATTAACTTGAAAAGGTTTGAAAAAGATACAATAAAATATGTTAGCCATTTCTTGTCAACGACCGAAAGAATTTACTCTACAACAAAGTAAGGAACCCTTGCTGTTAAAGAGGCCTTGAATAAATTCCATGGCTATATTGACAATCAAGGGATTACGGTTGTATCTGAACGCGAACCGTTGAAACGAGTGCTAAATTCAAAGTTACCTAGTAGTAGATGTGTTAGGTAGCCTATGCAATTGTAAGCTCGCTATTGATCAAGAAATTAAATTAAGTCCTGCACCCTACTACACATATTATTGAGTTATCGCTACATCTGAAATATTTTGAAAAATTACTATGAAGGTTTTAAATAAACTTTTTATTTAAATCTTGAATTTACAAAAGTTACTAATTTTGCCACAAATAAGTCACCTCTTGCAGCGAAGCAACTAAAAGCAATTAATGCAAATTAAACAATAAGAGTGATGTAAATTTAAACGTTGATAAAATAGTCTAAGCTGAATCAATTAATTTTACTGACGCTTAAGTTTAAACTATCGGCTGCAAGAGCATGCAAAAACCCGAATCACATTTGGATAGAAGTTGTGAAATTCTGACAGGGTGGCGTGACTGCCAAAAATTCTCTGCGGAAGATTTAAACCCTCAGTTTATATATTGTAAAAGTTAATTTGCTTTCTGGATGAGAAATACTGAAAGAAGAAGTTACAGTAAAGATCAAAATCATAATAACTGGTTAACTAACATAACATTCTTATACAGTTACACTATCATAAATTGAAGAGGGAATGCATCCCTGGAAGAGTTAACTTTGTAGGAAGCGAATCATAGGAAATTTGCACAATTACCAATTAGGCGCTATGCCAAACAGAAGTGTAGCAGAAATTCGTGGGCAACAGCTGAGCGATGCAGATATTAAAACCATCGTCGATTCTTTCGTAGATATTAAAACATTCATCGTAGATATTAAAACCATCGTAGCAAAAGCTAAAAATGTCTCTTACTGTGCAAGACGAGATTATATTATGAAAATCAGGAAATTTTTTGTCGCTATTTTTCAGACTCAGAAGAAGCTTAACTATGGTAGAAATTGAAAGAACACTCAACAGAATGTTCCCAAGATTCGTTCACAGGAATACAAAATGTATTACTTTGAGGCTTTTCTCATGTCATGTGTAGCCTAGGAAGATAACAGTGATAATGGAACTCAGTTAGTTAGCGCAGTCACACGGCAAGTGTATTTTGAAATTTCAAGCGAGTTTTTCAAATATTTGTTTCAATTGAATTTGTAAGGTTTATCCTAAGTTTATTAACAGTTATTTTAAGTTATGCTTCTTTCCTATTTATTCTGATTTCTGCTTACCATTTCCTACCAGAATTTAATTTCAGAAACGTAGTTAATGCAAATGAGTAAGAGTACTGCTTAAGTCGATGTTTCGCAGACTTCGAAAGAGAGAGTCTGATTTTCCTGATTAACGCGTGTTTGCCTTTTGGCTACGTTCTCTTTTAGCTATCACGCTCGGCCATACTTTAGGCTCTTGCTTGGCTTAGACGATTTAATTAGTATTTAGGGACCAACTACTTAGAATTCTGATACCTTTGGCTATATGTTTCAGATAGCTTTACTTAAGCTTACTTTAGTTTACTTTAGTTTAAATTCATTATTATTTAAGTTCAAGCCCAAGTGGAGGCTTTATGTATACTCCGAGTTAGGAGTTGACTGTATTTATTCTGAGAAATAAAGGTTAATTAACCCATCTTAAGTCTTACGTGTTTGTTCACACACTTAAGCGATTATTCGCTTGTTAGTGTTCGTGGGGTTCTAAGACAGAACATTGGATTAAATAAGTAAAACCTCACAAATTGATCAGATTTACGCTCCAATATATCAAACCCAAGGAAATACTGTAGAGCCTAAAACACAGATTTCAGATCTAGATTCGCCATATTTGATGGAAACAAGCTTTCTTCACAGTCAGGAAAGCTGTCCACAATTTGTTTAATAAAAAATACTCTTAATTAAGAAATCACGACTAAATTGTCACATTCCTTCAATTTGGAAGAGAATTATGTTCATTTGACAACGTTACACATGACTTTAGGAATGTGATCTTTAAAGATGAAAATGGAAATGACATCATATTTGAAAAGATTTGCCACCACAGTCAACCAGGTAAAGGAGATGGTTGAAAAGCAGCAGAGCTATCGGAAGCAATATACTGATGAAAATAAAAACAAACCTGGAAATCTTGTTTAGATTTCCAGGCACACTTGTCAGTAAATATGCTGAACAGTAAACGTCCAAGCATATGCCTCTTCGATATGACCTCTACGTTATTATGACTCAACGTTCGCTTAGGTTTCAAACTGAAATGATCCAAATACTCCTTTTAGATGTATACCATTCCTTCCTTAACTCCTTTATTTAATTCAAAAGCTTTATTTTTTCAACTTCAACTGTTGATTTCTTGTCGAGATGACATCGGATAGAAAGGCTATAATAAACCAGAAAACAACATTCCTTTCATTCCCTAATTTTGAAATCGAGGGGACTCTCTTCTCCTTCTAACTTTTGAACTTACTCTACCACTGTTAGGAAAATATTTAAAAAAATAGTTACTGACTTTGGAATTGATATAACGTAAGAATGTAATCTACCCCCTCTATGGTTTCATGTTCTGTATGCTCTGTTTTGTTTGCAGTCGTTGCTTTTGCGTGTTTATCAAGTAAATACGTTCAGTCACTATTAAGTCATTATTTTGGGAGCGAATTCCCTTCCTATGCTAAAGGATTTTTTGTGTTTCACAATGACAAAACTCACCAAGAACTGCTCATTCTTATCATTCTTCGTGTCCATTAGTTTCTGAGGAAAAATCGTAAATTTAATATTTCCTTCAAGTTATAACACTATAAAACTTAATTATATAATATACACGAAATATTATACTCACGTAAATCAAAGTCATAAAAATACATTTGCACTCAAATATCTTGGAACTACGTCGACAGAACGTTCTTTCAGATAGGCTACCACTGATAAAAATTATCTCCTGGACATATGTGGCATGTGCAACGTTTTCGAACGGAAGCATGTTGTCTTGTTTCCCATAGCCATCATTCATTTCTGGTGTGACATTTGAGGAGTCATCTGTTGACACACAAGCTTTTCTTTAGTTGTGCTGAAAATTTATCTGAACAATGACATGAACTCGATGATGACCCATATATATTTTATTTTAAACACTGTTCCACAAAATTTGCCTAGAAAACAGCACTTGAACACATGCTGCACAATTATCTCCTCAATGTCTTCGAAAATTTAGTATCCTTTGTAGTCATCTAGGTTCTAGGACTTATCATCAATGAAACATCCTTGTGGCATGTTGTTAAGGCAGTTACCTCAGGATGTCTGTGAATCAGCTAGCGTATTCCGAAATTTGCGGAGATATTTTGCAAAGAGATCAAACAACTTTATGCCGCCATGAATACTGGCTGAATCCCGGTGGCGAAGTGGCTAGCATATCGTGCAGCTGCACCACTGGTCCGGCACTCGATCCTCTCGCTGGACAATGTTGACTCAACCGTTCATACCTTAACTGGGTCGATAAAATGAGTACCAAGTTCGCTTTGGGACTAAACACCAGATGTCCTACGGCAAGCCGATCACTTGTACAGGACGTATGCTGTTGTACTCTGGAGCACAAAAAGGTCAAGAAAGCAGAAAAGGACACTGCAGGCCATGGTCCATTAGGGCTGTTACGCCACTGAGTTTAGCTTTTAGAATATAGGCTAGTACATTTTTCAGGAAGAGAGTTGCTGCTGTTTAAAATAATTGTCATGTTGTTACAGTTTTTTAATGTTCTTCTGCTCCAAATTTTTAATTTATGGTGTATCTCTTGAAATACGCATGCAGAGTTATGTTAACTTTTCACGGAATCTTTTTTGGATAAAAGCGTGGCGTGTAATTTTCTTAATTATCTATACTATGAAAATTACAAACGTGCTTAGCTAAATACTTTACAGCCTTTTCCAAATTCATAGAAATATACCAGATTATCTATATATGAAAAAAAATGCAAGTTTTCCTTCAAAATGTCTGAACAATGATCGAATAAGTAGAACTTGTAATGCATAAAATGCCAAACTTTAGCTGAAATATTTACAAACTATCGAGTATTTCTGATTATCTCAGGTAAATATAACTGAAAATTTAGATTTTCAGAAAGCTGTTTTAAAGTCTTCACTTCAAAACATTAATGGTTGTTATTTCATACACTTATTCAAATTTCTCTATGTTTATATGTTAGATATATCTATATAATATTTTATGAATCTTCTACTGAAATAATTTTGACTTTTTCTTCGTTCCTTTCTTTCCCTGGTGATAGTAACAGAGGATAAAGAAGTACTTTTAATTTTATTTCTTCGCTAATTGCGGTTCCACAGTAATTAGTCATCGTCTGTTGCTCATATGATGCTCTCTAAGTTAACAGATACAGTTAATAACCAAAATAGCTCGAATTAAAAAGTGAAGCCGTAGTAGGTGCACTCATCAACGTATTTTGTTGTTTAAAAGAAATGTTCTTTGGCAAAGCAATCTACATCACGCTGACGAAACCCTCATTAGTGTTACTGCATCACCACATGGAACATTTTAAAAGTAAGTAATAATTATAAAACATGAAACCTCATAAAAGTTAGCTTTCTAATTTTTGAAATAATCTAGGGAAGGTAATACTATTTAGCTGAAATCTGGAATCTAGCGGTTAGTTAGAGATATGGATTATATTGTTGCGTGCTAACGGGTTCGTAATGGATTGAATTCACAAATCGTTTAAAAGTTAATAAAATTTATTCTTTTCACACGAAATGAAACAAAATACTGAAATATTTCCTCAGAGATATTCATACAATATCACAATATCTCAAACTTTAAACATAATTTAATTTAAAGCAGATGAAGTTAATTCTAACTCATAGCGATTTCGCTACAATCAATCACAGCATTAAGTAAACAACAGTTCGCTTAAAACAGCTACAAATAACATGAGGTGTTTTAATTCGGCTTTTTTAAGCTTTTTAATTATTTACTAGAATAATCTGGTAAAACCTCGATTTTTCTCGATATCTGTGCATGGTAACAGTATTTACGAGATATTTATTTATTAAATATTAAATGCAAGCGCTTTTTTATTTTTACTTTTCCGACTCATTTAAACATTCCTTTTTCATTCGCATTATAAAAAGAACAAGATAATCTTATCAGATACCTTGGAAGTTTGAGAAATTATTTTACCTACCCGCACGTACAAAACTACTTAAGTTTAATGAAAGTTCATATTTAGAACTTTCGATATACTATAAGGCAATTTAGAGACTTTATCAAACAGTAAAAGACAGAAACTATGCTGTAACGTCTAATTTTCTAACGTAATTTTCGCTTTCGCTTTCACTACTGAATAATATCTTCAGTCATTTTCTCTTTCTGATTCGATGAGCTGATGCGAATCAGTGCATAATTACTGCTAGAGGGTGTTGAAATGGTGTAAGGAATTGACATAAAATACTCGATTTTTAAGTTTCCGTTATCCACTTTCGGCAATTTACATATTTTCAATGAAACAAAAAAGGATTCAAAATAAGTTAAAAAAAAGAAAGCCAAAAAATTAGTATGAAATTATTATTACTAATAATAATTATTTGAAAAGAAAAAAAGCTGAAATGTTCAGCACAAATCATAAACGCGCAAATGCTATCAATCTGAAGACAAAGAATTAATGTCAACCCATTAGACTTTTCGTAACCAAATGCAAGGAAAATGAATTCATATCTAATAATACTAATAAAATAATAAGAATATTAGCTTTTAAATGTTAATAAATACGAATATCTCGATTGTTTACCTTTATTCTGGCTTATTAGCTACCTTTTGAGCTTTTAAACATCACTTACATTTAACTTAATTGTCATTAGTTTCACTTGTGTCAATCATAAAAAATGAAACAAGTTTATAACTTTAAAATATTTACTTTTCGAAATCAGACAAAGATTAAAATAAAAATTGATGTTTTATGTAAGCAATTAGGTATCACTAAACGCACAAATTCATATCTCTAGTGGTTTGGTGGTTGACACGATTAAGAAACGAAATACCAATTATTAATATCCATTTTTGTCTACAGTGCTCCCAACTTTCTCATGGTCGACTCTTTCGCCTTACTACTTGGCAAATTCGAAGATATATAGATTTCGACAACGAGTTGATAATTTCTTACAAGGTTTCTATTCTAAAAAATATCTTTTCAGATAATGTGAATTCCTTAGTACAGCACAAAATTCCACACTCAATCGAATATTTCATGGTTTCAGCTGATAAACGTATATCTCGTTTTTTGCAGATTTTTAAACAAATTGATGGATTATATTAACACCCACTTTAAACTGCAGTCAAATTACAATACTTGAATCAATCCTTTTAAACTCTGGATTATTCTGGAAAATCTGAAAAATTATTAAATTATGGATTATGCAATTTAACGATGTTGAAGTGTACTTTTCAATTTTTAAAATAGTCGATTTTTTGCAGGTGGATAGTGCAATGATGTACGAGAAGCAAGATTTTGGACTTTTCTATTCTCATTGCTTTTTTCTACTTTATGAAGTCATACATTGAACAAATATCTCGAGGCATTTATTACTTTTCTTTTTCTTCTTACCGTAATATATGCAATGACTTTTATATTTATACTTTTATATCTGGAATATTTTATCTACGGTTTAACGCTTATGAACTGTTTGTATTTCTGTAACTTTCCCTTAATTAGAAGTGTCATCTTTTCCGTTCCTTTTGTATTTGAACAAAGTAAATTTTTAATGTGCTCTTTGGTTCTCTTGACGACATTGAAGTAGTAATTTTAAAAAGGTTAATGATTTTCCTAGCATGAGATGAAAATAAAGATCGGCTACATCAATATTAAAATTTCTTGTAACTGATATTCACTCATTTTATGGAATAGATTTTCAATGAACTGTTTAAATCAGCTAAGACATATCTCAAATCTCCACTTAGGGTATAGCTCGAGAATCTATGTTGCATTTTAAATTCACACAGCCATCCAGCAGCAGCAGATACATTCTTCCCATTTAATCACAGTGCCATTTCTTTGGCTTTCTCCATTAGCATAAGCAAATTTATTTTAATAGCTGATATATGTCAGTGATTGAAACATTTCAGGTAAATACCCTCAAACTCATAAATATTTCGTTTCATACTAATAAAAATAATACTTCTTTGAAGCGAATTTTCTCCACTAATGTTTCTTGTGTCAGATATAATTACTCCCTACGTTAAACAAGAAAACGCAGAATGTTTTGCATCAAATTCTACTTTTATCAGTTCTGTATTCTTTTATCAGTTCTGTGTTCATTTCATTTATAAGACATACTATCAGCATATTAGATTTGAGTAGTAGAACAAAGAATAAGCATAAATAGAGTTACATTGCGTCAACCAAAGGCCACAGGAATGAAGAATCCTCCTAATACAAAAGTTGCCTGACCTGTAAGCTCTTCTGGATATTCTATCCAAACAAGCGATCCCCATTGCATGCAAGATCTATGATTCAAACCCTGTGTGGTAGAATGAGATATTCACGTCTTCTTCTCCCATTATCGTATCCTTATGTTCCACTTCTGTACGCTTTCAAAAGAAAAATTAATGGCTTACGGAGAAACTATTCCAATTGCAAAATGAAGCGTCGCTTAATAACTCACGTATAACCTGTCTGTAAGCAAAATTACGAGTCATGTAAATAAAAATATTTTACTAGTAATAAAAGCAGAAATGAATAGGAATAAAGATGAAAGATTTATGAATTAAAACACGAAGCGCTGAGAAACGTATAAACTGTGCTTTACATGAGTTTTCTGTAAAAGCTCCTGAGCTATGTGCAGTAATATCAGGAATAATTTTCCTTCTCTTTCAGGTTATTGTAAATATTTATAATTTAGGTTAACATGTGTATCAGTAAATATGTTAATGACAAACGTAACAGTTATATATCTTCAAGATTCTTCAATGCACACTGGATGTTCCAAATTGGAATATTTTGTTAGGAATTTTCTCCTTCCTTAGCGAATCTCTTCGTGATGGAAGTGCAAGCGTAACTGCTTAATAATCAGAAGGTATGGACTTAGAATTTTGGGCATGAGATTGATCGTGTTTCGTATTATCTGTCCTAAAAAATAATGACTCTACGACTGACTGCAGAACTCAAATTCGGTAAACGACATTTTCCCTCCTTTTTCATTTGGCAACTGGATTCTCTCTCTCTCCTAACTGCCGTTTAGATGGCGGAAGATGTAAACAGTTTTCTCAGTCGCTACCGCTTACTTCGCAATGCAGATGGAAGCACCTTCAACTACTAGTCGTATCATCTGATGTTCGAAATCTAGCTAAGATATTACTGATTTCTCACGTTCCTTACACCGAAATAGACCTTATAATTAAGGAATTTGGGCAAATGTTTCTTATAACGGAACAAATAATAAGCTTTCTTTTAGCTTTGCCGAAAAACTATGTTAGTCGTTATATATGAATATGTGTATAGGAAATATCATTATAAAATGAATGATTTTTGGTGATTCAAAGTTTCATTTCTAAATTAAGATTCATCAGATCAATAGCCGAAACGATATTTCGAAGCATATTCATTAAAAGATTAACTTTCCTGTACCTAAAGTATACCTGTACTCATTGAAATGAAATAGCGAATGATAAATGTTGAATTAATAATGTTCAAAACAAGAGTCAATAACTATACACTTAATTTACTTTTACGTTTTAGTAGTCTTTTTTTAACGGATGATTTAAAATATTTATCTTGGAATATGTATACGGGTTATTCACAATTAAAGTTACTTTGTTTAGACCTACTTAGAGCCTGTTCTGGTAGAACTATTTCATTTAAAATTGGTATATACACTAATGCGTGGCCACGGGTTCGTAATGGATTGAACGCACAAGTCGATAAAAAGTTAATAAAATTTCTTCTCATCACAAGAACTAAACCAAATGCTGAAATATTTCCTCAAAATTATTCATATAATATCACAATATTTCACAGCAGTTATATTTTTAAACTACTAGAATATAAAAAGAACTCCAATTCAAAATACAGAGAAAGTTAATTCAATCTCACAGCGACTTCGCTACAATCAATTACAGCATTAAGTAAACAACAGTTCGCTTAAAACACCTTCAACTCAGCTGAGATGTTTTAATTCGGCTTTTATAAGGTTTTTAATTATTACGAGATCATTTTGTTATTTTCTCAATTTTTCTGGATATCAAAAACAATTACGAGATATATATTTATTAAATGTTAAATGCACGCACTCTTGTATTTTTACTTTTCCGGTTCAGCTTTCTCTTACTATTCGTCACGTGCTCCGTTGCACGGGAAAATAAAACAATTTTATTTACAATTCTAAATAAATACAAAATCCGTAACACTGCGCCCTCCCAAGGACTGCACGTCCTGAGCAGAAATGAAGTAACAAATCAATGCAGTAGGCATCAATGCAGTAACAAATATTAAATTACAAAAAAAAAAAACATAAACACTAATTGCAATAAGTTACTTAAAACAAATCAAATACTAAATAGAAATGAAATGCTATCAAATACTAAATACAAATCAAATACTATCAAACACTAAATACAAATCAAATAATATGAAATAATAAAAACAAATCAAATACTATCAAATAGTAAACACAAAAAGGACCATGGTCTTATACTATTTACAATTGTTTACACTACGTACTATGGCCATAGTAAGGAGTTAACCTGTCGTAATGAAAGACTTTAGGTTTAGAGTTAGATGACTTACGGATACGAACCACGACGTTGTTCAGCCTGTTTAGGACTGTGGTACAGACCATCCAAAGGTTACTGTAGTTTCGGACACAGGCATTTGCGTCTAGTCGGATTCCACAGCCACACCTTGTCTCTTTCGTTGAAACGATGTCCAGTAGCTCTGGTGTCATATCGGGTCTTCCTTTTCTTAGCCAATTTGACTCGCTCTCGTGCAAAGTTGTGCATCACTTCAAATCGGGCCTGGAGATCTTGAATGTATTCCTCAGGCGATGAAGGCGCATCCGGAGGCCGACCAAACAAAAGATCACATAGCAGACGAAGGTCACGACCGAAGAGCATCTGAGATGGGGAATAGCGGTCGTCTCGTGGACACCACTGCGGTAAGCCAGTAGAACTGTGGTAATATTTTGTCTCAGTCCTGTTGGTTTCTGGAAACCACTAATGAGAGGTTATTAAGGATGGTTCGGTTAAATCTCTACCATGCCGTCTGACTGCCGATGTAAAGGCGTCGTTTGGGTTTTGTCAATGCCGAGTAGTTTGCAGAGTACTTTGATTACTGCCGAGGTAAAATTTCGTCCTTGATCTGAATGTAACTGAAGAGGCACTCCGAACCTGGAAATCCATGCTTATCATGATTTCTGCTACTGTGACATCGTCTTGATCTTTAATAGGATACACTTCAGGCCATTTGGTGAAATAATCTATGACATACGTTGCCAATAGTAACGTAATTGTAAATAGTATACGTTGCCATCAGCAGTTCTTCGCAGAGGTCCTAAGATGTCAAAAGGGACACGTTCAAAAGGTGCTCCTACATTGTAACGTTGCAGCTTCCCTCGGCTGCGTTTCTTCGGTCAATTCCTACCTGCATAGGCATCGCAAGATTGGCACCACTTTTGCACGTCATCCTTTGCATTATTCCAGTAAAAGCGCTCCCGAACTCTCTGCAAGGTCTTCATTATTCCGAAGTAGCTTCCTGTAGGGCTGCTATGTAGTTCTTTAAGTACTTTTGAGATCCGGGGTCTTTGGAGTATCATCTGCTGTCGGAATGTCGTTCCATGATTCAATTCTAATTTCCTGACGGTATTTCGAATGTGGAGTGAGTCCTAGAGGGCCCAGTATTGTTTTGCTGTGGGACTATAGCTCGAAATGCTCGTAGGTTTTCTGTTTGAGATCTCCATTAAATCAATTAGGGGTTCAATCTCACGGTCTTCCAGCTGGTCTTTGACTTCTTTGCCGCTCCATGGGTCTGGAACAGCCGATGTTGTGTTGTAATTTGTCGTACGACCGGAATCAGCAGCTGGCATTTAGCTTCGACCCTGGAACAATATCGGCAGTTTTCTGGGCAAGGTCGTCTAGACAAGGCGCCGGCGTTTCCCTGAGATGATCCCACCCGATAACAGATAGTAATATCCTATTCCTGGAGTCTCTGTATCCACCTGGCTATTTGACCCTCAGGATTCTTGAATTTTAAAAGTCATGCGAATGATGCATCATCCGTGGGGAGCAGGAATTTTCTTGAATTTATTTTTCAGGCGCTGATAGATTATGATGGAAATGTTTTACGGCTTTAACTATGCCGAACAACACTTTCCTGGTGATACAGTAATTCCCCTCCCGTTTAGACAGGCACTTGCTCTAGTAAGCCACTACACCTTCTTGACCCCCTATTTCTTGGGACAAAACAGCTCCGACATTTTCATTGCTCGCGCCCGTGTCGAGATAAATTATCTGTCGAGCTGACGATACGTCAGGATTGTTGCAGATGTTAACGTTTGCTTCAGGTTCTTAAATGCATCCTCACATTCTTTCGTCCATGAGAACTTTTGCTTGCTCTGTCAACTTATGAAGGGGACTTGTAATGGAAGAAAAATCTTTCACGAATCTCCTGTAGTAGGTGCAAAGCCCTAGGAAGCTTCTCAGCTGGTGGACATTTTCAGCACGTCTCCAGTCTAACTGCTGACACTTTTTCAGGATCTGTGCGCACACCTTCAGCAGAGATGACATATCCGAGGAAAATCACTTTCTGTCTGAGTAATTTGCATTTAGCAGGACTCAACTTTAGATTGGCTTCTTTCAGTTTCTGAAGCACCTTTCTAGGATTTTCTAGATGTTCTTCGAAAATCTTAACGACGATGATGATGTCATCCTAGTATATCAGACAAGCTTACTAGAAAAGACGTCGCAAAACAGTCTCCATTAGACGTTCGAATGTAGCCGGCGCATTACATAGTCCAAACGACAGCACCTTGAACTGCCAAAGCCCTTGTCCAGTAGTAAATTCCGTCTTTGCTCTGTCATCAGGATGGATCTCTACTAGCCAATATTCTCCCTTTAGATCTAGCTTCGAAAACCACTTGCTTCCAGAAAGAGTTTCCAGAATGTCGTCAATCCTAGGAAAAGGATATCTGTCTTTCTTCGTAACTTCATTCAACCGGAAACACTCAAAGCAAAATTTGGTTGAACTGTCTTTATTTTTCACCAAGACAATGGGAGATGCTCATGTCGATGACATTGGTTTCTACCATGTATTTTAAAAGTGCTCGTACCTCTTCCTGCTTAGTAATCGATAGACGTCTTGGATATTCCTTCATTGGTGGATGATCAATGGCATCGATTCTATGTTTAGTGAAACTGATTCAACCCACGTGAGAAAACGAGCGGCAGAAAACATCTTGATCTTTAATGACACTTTCAGCAACATTCCTCTTTTCGTCGCTTAACAATGCATTCTGCAAAAACTCCGATGTAATGATTCTGAAGACAAGGATTCTGAGATGTTATTCTTTCTTTCAACTCTGGTTACTGTAGTACATGCTGCAACTACTTCACCTTTCGTAATAACTCTCGTCCTGTCAGATACATTGATAATTCTCATTGGGATAACGGCTCTCGATAGGTCGACGAGTGCTGAAGCTCCTAGTACTCCTTTCGGGCTGTTACAGTTATTGGGATATTCTATGATGCCGTAGCGGAAATTTCTATTTTCGGTTATGGATCCAGGAAGTAACAATTGTGTTCTTGTTGGTGCTGTGACATTGTCTTTTGCTATGATTTTGTGGACTGATTTAACTTCTGCAACGTTAATTCCAAATAAGTCTATGTTCTCAGAGGCAGAATGCACTTCGTTATTTATGAAGTCCAAGGAAAAATTTTATTTCCTTAGAAAGTCCAATCCGAGTATGCAAGAGTCTATAATTTCTGCTACATATGCTTTGTGATGGTAAGTGGCACATCCAAACGTGATGTTAATGTTTAATTTTCCGTCGATGTCGGTATTCTCGCCGGACACAGTCTGGGCGGCTTCCAGACAAGTTTACCTTCGAGCTGTTGAGCCAAATCCTTTCGGATGATGGTAATATTGGCTCCCGTGCCTGCAGGGAATTCCACTGATGTGTCCCATGATGAAAACTCCATTACTGCGGCCACTGACTGCAGAAATCTCAAGCGCCTTAAACGGGCTTTTCATTCTCTGGTAAATTCCGCCCCGCGAGATGGTCACTATTTACTTTCCCTTCTTCTTGATGAGCCCGGTTTTTACATCCGTGCCATGGGGTGTTCTGCAGTTTTTTCGTATGTGCCCTTTAGCATCGCATTTCGAGCACTTCATGATCTGTTCCTCGTCACCAATATTCCTTTGCATGGCACTCAATTGTCTTCTTAAATCTTCTGTGTGAGCAGCCGTTTGATCCACTGGCTCTCGGACTTGCGCAACTTTCATTGATGACGGTCTCTGCGAGTTGCTTGCTGGGCTGTCTCGAATTTCATAACGTACAACAAAACACTTTTTAAGTTCTTCACATCAGCCGTTCGCATTCTGTATTTCAGGATCTCGGATGCCGTCGATGAAGTATTACAGGCACAGGATTTCCCTTGTTTCTATCAAGCAAAAAGGCGAGGTGAGATAGACTTTCAACAGCCGTGGCGAGCTCTTGGAATGTTTTCATAGGCTTCTGTTGGCGGGATTTTAATTGAAGCCCACTGTAGTCTTTTAAGCACTTCTTCCCAAGGCGCAGTTCCAAAGCGCTGTATAAAGCAAGCTTCGAAATCTAGCCCCTGGTTTTCCGGACGAGTCTTTAGGATATCCGCTGCATCTGCTATCAGAGAAACAGCGAGATGACAGGCTTTAGCTTAGGGATTCCATCCACGCGCTTCCGCCACTATAGAAAATTGTATCACATTCTTGCCATGACGTCTCCCATCATACGTGGGTAACTTCAGTGCCGGACGAGCAGGCATAGATAAAAAGTTAAAACCATCACTATTGCTTCTTGCCATCACTACGAATTTCTTCAAGGTATCAACATCTTTGGCGACCGCAGTAACTCTGTCATCAATTTGTTGTTCCACGGCAGAAACTCTCTCTTCTATTAGTTGTTTCACAGAAGAAACTGTTTCTTCAATTTCTCCAGCCTTACTTTCGACTGAATCTATTTTACTTTCCGTAGCCTCGAATTTGTTTTCTATTATGCAGGTGATTTATTTTTCCTCTCCTCTTGACCCACTTTTATTTCATTTTTAACTGCTTGCATTTTTTCTTGAACGGCTTTTGGGCCCGGTTTCATCGCTTCTTGACCTGTTTCCATGTCCTCTTTTACCGAGTTGACGGCCCTTGCAGCTTTGCTGGGAATGCAGCAAAGGCAGACATGAGCTGTCTCAATTGTTCATACATCGCGCTAGTGAATGGCATTCCAATACCACTTCTGACACCAAATATTGTTGCGTAATGGATTGAACGCACAAGTCGATAAGAAGTTAATAAAATTTATTATTTTCAGATGAAATAAGCCAAAATGCTGAAACATTTCCTCAGAGTTATTCGTACAATATCACAGTAGCTCACAGCAGTTATATTTTTAAACTACTAGAATATAAACAGAACTGGAATTCAAAATACAGAGAGAGTTAATCCAATCTCACAGCGAATTCGCTGCAATCAATAACCGCATTAAGTAAACAATAGTTAGCTTAAAGCAGCTACAACTCAACTGAGATGTTTTAATTCGGCTTTTATAAGCTGTTTTAATCATTACGAGATCATTCCGGTATTTCTCGATTTTTCTGCATATCAAAAACAACTACGATATCTATTTATTAAATATCAAATGCATGTGCTCTTGTATTTTTACTTTTCCGCCTAAGTTTTCTCTTACAATTCGTCACGCGCTGCGTTGAACGGAAAAAAAAACAATTTAAATTACAATTCTAAATAAATAGTTAAATCAATACAAAATCCGTAACAATACGTTATGGGGGAAAAGCTGCAATAAAAAATAATAGCGCAAATATCATCCACCAGGTGAGAAAAAGGCACATGAAGTAAAAAATATTCTTAAACGTTGGAAACACAAAATTTTATTTAATCACAAGATTTGTTTAATATGTGTCAATCACAAGTTCAGTCACACATTTACGTCAATCACAAGTTCAAATTGTGTCATAAAGTTGTAGGGACTCATATTTATTTTAAATAACCAGTTAAATGTTTTTTAAGCTTTTTCCTATAAGACTTCATTCCCCTAACTGTCAGTGTCAGAATATTTAAATTTGGTAGCGCGCGTAAGGAATGCAAATTATACCAGTGGGAGAAATAGCTTAAATATCGAGTTTTAGAAGGGAAAGTTAGAGTCTGGGAAAACTCTGTGTGTGTTTCTAACGCAAGTTTCGGCTTAGCATTTATTGCTGATTAGACGTGGCTTAACAGCTATTATCTTACTGCCACTAGACTCATCTACGCGCTCTAGGACAGTGCGTTGTATTAGCCCTGTAGTTTAATTCTACTACTTGTTAATATCTTGAACTCTTCAGTTTTGATTCTACTGTTTCAGTTACCGCCCAAGCAGGGGCGTAGTATGCTAGCGTCGAGTTGCCGCATTGTAAATAATTTAAAGAGTTTAATAAAGGGCAGTTTTAACCCTTCTTCTGTGCAGTCACTATTTTCCAGATTTCACACAAGAGATAGGCAGTATAACTCTACAACGTGTTCAACTGTACCGTGAAGAACTCCTCGATCAATTCAAGCAGCATGCCGTGTTGTGCTTTAGTTCAGGCATGGAGCGTGTGCTTCCTCCATGAACATGATCGTTCAGGAATCCCCACACCAGAAATTGCAGAGATTCAAGTTCGGAGAACGCGTAGGCTAGACAATCAGAAAACCTTTCAAAATTACCTTATCATCTCCAAAGTAGATACGAAGCAGTGCCTTACTGGTCCGGTAATGTTGTGTAGTGAATCATCTTCTACGAAGATTGTAGCCTCTAAGCTTTGTTGTAGAGATGTTTTGCTGCTGGAGAGGCTCATAGTAATCTTGCTGGAACAACTTTGAGGTTCATCCTGTTTGAACACCTCTGAGGTGAAGGAATGGCTTTCTCAAAGAAAATAAAGAACAAAGAACGAGATCAACAATAAAACCACAACACACAGTAATATAATTAGGAATGCAGATACCATTCATGCACAACGTTAACAGTTACAGTAACCCCTATGCCATAGTTTTAAGTATTAATTGTTCCCTCTAGGGCAACATGCGACTTATTCAACAATAGAATGTTACACGTCCATGCATTAACAACACTTGTTCTGGCTAAAACAATGCTAACAGAATCAATGCGGATTTCTAGGTACGCGGGATGCAGCTCTTGGAAAACTTAAATCCCTCCTAGTATATCTCTTTACAATAGATCACAAAAGTTTTCGTACTCTCAACCAGGGAAAAGTGCCATCTGAAATCCGTTCCTGTTCTCTTTCTCGCAGTATACAGAATTCTTTTCTCTCACAGTGGGGAATTGTGCTGGAAATGTTGGAATGCTTGAAAAAATACTAACGCAAACCATAAAAATGAAGAAAATTTTGTGAGGTTAATTTAATTCCAATGTTCAACCTTAGAACCCCACGAACACTAACAAGCAAATTATTGCTTAAGTGTGAGAACAAACACGTAAGGTTTAAGAAAGTTTAACTACCCTTTATTTCTCAGAATAATTACAATCAGTTCCTATCTCGGCGTATACACGGTAGTTAAGAGAGAACATAACCAAAAGGCGAACGCGCGCTAGTCAGGAAAATCAGACTCTCTCTCTCGAAGTCGGCGAATAGTACTCTTACTCATTTGCATTAACTGTGTTTCTGAAATTACATTCTGGTAGGAAATTGTAAGCTGAAATTAGAATTGATAGAAAAGGTACATAACTTAAAAATAACTTTTAATAAAATTAGAATAAACCCTTCAATTTCTGAGGAAAATGCAAAGTTTGATAATCTCAACTTTTCCAAACCCTGTCTGTAAATAAGCCTTTTTCGTAAGCCTGTCAATGTCGATATTCTCGTAGCGAAGTTTAAATAATAAAAGAGCTTGATCAGTAAAACTCGATTTTCCTTCTCTACAGGGATGGTGAAGTATGGTTTTACAGCTCAAAATGTTGACTATTTATAAAGCCCCGATTTGCCTAACGTCCGTTTTGCATCTCATGAAAAGCACCATCTATCTGTCGAAATTTGAGCTATTAATGTTTATTGCAGTTTTCCTTTTCCCTTGGATATAACGTACACTGGGCCAAGAAAAAAAAATCGGACACTTCATTATCTCTGGTTCTACTAGGTCCATTGACGAAATTCAAATTGCGTTTTTCGTATCTCGTTAGCGCGATTTAGGATATATATTAGATTTATACATAGCATTGTTCTGGTGTAGGTATTTTGACACAAAATCGGACTTTTTCTGAGATGACATGCTATTTTTTCCCATATTTCTATTCTAGAACTCAAATTATGCCACAGTGCCAAGTTTTGTAAAACTCACACAAGTACTTTTAAAAAAATACTTCTAAAAGTTTTAGCTCCTCCATGTTAACTGAATTTTATATATATATTTATTGATATTTTTTATGAAATTTACTTTATTCTTCTTTCTACATTTTGAAATTTAGATTCATTCGAAATAAAATTTAACCTTTTTATGATTTTTTTTTTCGGAAACCCTTTTGAAATATGACCTATAACATTTTTACCATCATCTTAAAGTAGATGAATTTTGAGCACACCTGCAGAAAATTAGAGTTTTCTATTGAAAATTTCTAAAGATATACGTGAATTTATATATTAGAGCGTTTTGAAATTTGGCATATTTATTATAAGCGATAATAACGCCAAATGTGTTTACACACTTTTTTAAAATCATTTGAAAGTATGTACGATGGACTTTTTTTCCAGCTCGTACACAAAGCAGAAAGCGAAAGCAAAGTAGGTTGCCATAAATTAAGAAGTTCCTTAAGTGAATAATTCTTGGCGAAAACTGAAAAAAAGGTTTAAGATAAATTTTTTATATTTTCTCCGTAAATTTCTCACCAAATATTACAAAATTTAATATATAGACATAATTTGAGTCGTAGAATCAAGATGTGAAAAACAATTATGTTATTTCAGAAAAAATCTCATTTTATGGGTCAAAATACCTATGTTAGAACAGTGCGATATATAAATGTAATATTTAACCTACGTCGCGCTTTGGAGACATGAAAAACGCAAGCTGAATTTCGTCAATCTGCCCAGTAGAACGGGAGAAATAGAATTGTCCCATTTTTTTCAGAACTTTTTTCGACGAAATTCTTTTTCTTTTTTTCTTTCCGACAATTTTTTTTACCAATTTTCAGCGAAATATGTCTATCAGTACGAGTTCTGCAGAAGACTAACTGGGGTAATTTTAATTATAACAACTCGGTACTTCAATTATGTACTACTGTAAATTAAAAACATCCTATATACAGTGACACCATCTGCTATCATTGCTGTTATCTCACGCATTTTCTTCCCCTTTTTGCATTTTCTTTAGAAGTTTTCTTTATTTTTAAGGTTTGCCATAGTAATTTTCCAACCTTCCACTATACATAAACTTAATCTTTGCCTAAATAAGACACGGATTATCCACGACTAGCTTAATCCATCTTCTGTTAATCGTGAGTTGCTGCACAAATTATAAAAATGCAAAACTGATAAGACATACGTTTTAATTAAAATAAAATCGCAATCATAAGCATAAAACTGCTTTTATAGCTACCAATCAACCAATAATTCAATAATTAACTCTAATTATAACTTTAGTCAACTGAATTATATTTTAATATTTGCCTTACATTTAGAATATTCTGTATTCTGAAAGAAGAAAACAAACAGATTAGCATCAGCACTTCTTACCTTCACTTTAACAGCAAGCCTAATTAATGTAAACGGTGATCTAATCTTTACCCCTATTAGGATTCTCCTGGTACAATTTACGGCCTAGGAATATCCTTTCATGGGTTCGTAATCCCTTCTCGAATCTCTTACGCTGCAGCATAGGGGATCTTTAGAGTGCATTTGTGTGGTGCTGTGATATGGATCAGTTGTTGTTTAATTAAACGTTTTAATTGGATTTTCAATAACAGTGTAAATATCGTTACGTGCGTATGGGTTCGTTATATATTGAATGCACAAGTCGTTAAAAAGTTTACAAAAATTTATTCTTTCCACAAGAAATAAAGTAAAATGCTGAAATATTTCTCCGCAGATCTTCGCACAATATCACAATATCTCAAACGTTTAGCAAAAACTCAGTTCAAAACAGATAAAATAGTTCTATCTCATAGCGAAATCGCTATAATCAATACAGCATTAAGTAAACAAACAGCAGTTCCCTTTTTACAGCTACAAGTATAACAGCAACAACAACAACTACAACTGAGATGAGGCGTTTTACCTCGGCTTTTATAAGCTTTTTTAATTATCGTTAGAACAATCACGATTTTTCTAGATTTTTCTGGATGGCAACAGTAATTACGAGATATTTATTTATTAAGCATTAAATGCACGCGCTCTTTTATTTTTATTGTTATTTTTTTTTCCGACGTAGCTTTCTCTTCAAAAATCGTTTGCGTTGCTAAGGCAACATGAAGCAAATCTAATTACAATTCTAAATAAAGAGCCAAATAAATGTGAAATTCGTAACATTGCCTCCTTCCCAAGGACTGCACGTCCCGGGCAGTACAATCCCTGGACAGGAAGCCAAACTTACAACTAAAGCATCAGTGCTATAATAAACATTACTTTATAATAACAAAATAAACAATAATTAAAATAAGTGACTTTCAGCAAATTAAATTCTATCCAACGCGAAATGCAATTCAAATACTACTATCAAATACAAATGCTATTAAACACAAATACTTATCAAATACTAGTACTTAACAAATGCAAATCAAATACTAAATACAAATAGGACCATGGTCTTATACTATGTACATTATTATTTACAACAATATACACTACGTACTATGGCCATAGTAATGAACTGATCTGTCATAATGAACGACTTTAGGTTTAGAGTTCGATGACTTACGGATCCGAACCAAGACGTCGTTCAGCCTGTTTAGGACAGTGTAAGGACTATCCCAAGGTGACTGTAGATTCGGAGAAAGTCTATTCCGTCGAGTCGGACTCCATAACCACACCTTGTCTCCTTCGTTGAAACGATGGCCAGTAGCTCTCGCGTCGTAGCGGGTCCTCATGTTGTTCGTCGCCAAGCTGACTCGCTTTCGTGCAGAACGATGCTTCACTTCAAACCGAGCCTTGACATCTTGGATGTATTCCTCAGGCGATGAAGGCGCATCTGCAGGGCGGTCAGATCAGAAATCACAAGGTAGACGAAGATCACGACCGATAAGCATCTGGGCTGGAGAATTGCTGGTAGTCTCAGGTTTCTCTTCGATCTCAGTATCATTTCGGCCCCTTTCTGCACAGGATATTTCAGACGACACGTCGGCAATTCGTGGTGAAGATCCTTTCTGAGGATCGATTGTCATGGCCTCAAACGTGGAAAACAATTTGTTGCTTTTGAAGTCTAAGCAAAAATTATATTTCCTTAAAAAGTCCAATCGTAGTATGCAAGGGTCTGTAATATCCGCCACATATGCTGTGTAATGGTAGGTGGCACTTTCAAAGGTGATGTTCACGTTTAACTTTCCTTCTACGTCGATTTTCTCTCCAGATGCAGTCTCGAGGGTAACACAGGATGGCGTCCAAATCAGTTTATCCTTGAATTTCTGAGCTAAATCCTTCCGAATGATGGTAACATTAGCTCCTATATCAACGATCATGCTGGAAGGAACTCCGTCGATATGCCCATTAATGGATAGTCCGTTACTGTTGCCACTCGCTGCAGAAATCTTGTGTGCTTTAAAACAGGGTTTTTCACCATCATTCAATCTCAGCCCCGCGTTATCATCATTAATTTGCTTCCTCCGTCGTTGCTGGAAAATGATCTTATTTTCCGTGCTCTGGGGTGTTCTGCAGTTCTTTCGTACGTGGCCTTCAGCTCCGCAGCTCCAGCACTTTGGTTTCTTGTTACTCCTTTTCCATTTCATGGCATTTAATTGCATGTTTGCATCATTCGTCTTATTTTCTGTGCTGTGTGATGTTCGGCAATTCCTTCGCATGTGCCCTAACGCACCGCAGTTCCAGCATTTTACGGTCGGTATCTTATGACCAATTTTCCACTGCAGCGCATTCAGTTGTCTTGCTAAGTCATCTAAACGAGTCACCAATTGATTCACTGGCTCGTGGACTCGCACAGCTCTCAGTGAGTGGTGACCTTTACGAGTTGCTTGCTGAGATACTTCGAACTTCATGGCGTGCACTAGAGCGCTTTTTATATCCTTCACCTCTGCCATTCGCATTGCTTGCTGTATTTCAGGATCCTGGATGCCGTCGATGAAGTATTGCAGGGACAGGATATCTCTTGTTTCTGTCGGGCACTCCGAAACGGCGAGGTGGGACAGCCTTTCAACATCCGTGGCGGGCTCCTGGAGTATTTCCGTAGGCTTCTGCTGACGGGATTTTAACTGAAGCCTGCTGTAATCTTTTAAACACTTCTCTCGAAAACGCAGCTCTAAAGCACGCTTAAAAAAGCTCTAAAGCTAAAATTGTTACGTGCGTACGGGTTCGTTATATATTGAATGCACAAGTCGTTAAAAAGTTTACAAAAAATTTATTCTTTCCACAAGAAATAAATTAAAATGCTGAAATATTTCTTCACAGATCTTCGCACAATATCACAATATCTCAAACGTTTAGCAAAAACTCAGTTCAAAACAGATAAAATAGTTCTATCTCACAGCGAAATCGCTACTATCAATACAGCATTAAGTAAACAAACAGCAGTTCGCTTTTTACAGCTACAAGTATAACAGCAACAACAACAACTAACTGAGATGAGTCTAGTCTAGTCTGGAAATCTATCGCCGGGATACCACATAAGATGCGGTGTATCCGGCTCACTGAAGTTTGCAACAAAGTGCTCCTAATGTATTTTTCCTGACAAGTAAGCAAGATAACTGAAGCAAGAGAGAAGAAAGATGAGAGTAGAGAAAAGAACAGGGGTGCCAGACACCGCAGTGCAAGGAACCAAGACCAACGATGGAGAGGATATCCTGACAAGTCATAATTCATGAGCAAGTGCTATGAGTACATAGCAAAATACAATAAATTAAAATATAAGGAATACATAAACAATAATAATGAATAACAAATAAGAGTACATGAAACACAGCAAATTCAATAAATTTAAGAACATACAGTAATAGATGAAGTTAATATTTACATATATACACTGCAGCAATAACTGCAAAGTTCAATTATTATGTCGGGAAGTTTAGGTCTCTAGTCAAATGTGCCGCAAGAGGTCTTAGGTTGTAGTCTTCTTCAAGGGCTACGTAGTCAAAAACTGAGAATTTATTTAAGTGTTCACATCTTAGTGCCTTTTTAAAGAAATTTCTATTTAGTCTGTGTAAATATTCATTCAGGTATTCAATCCTGAGATCCTTATGCAAAGTTTCATTCTTGACATAGAAATGAGCGTTCGTAATAAGTCGCAAGGCCTTGTTTTGCAGTATTTGTAATTTTTCTATATCCTTCCTAATATAGGTGGCCCAAGCTGGAGAGGCATAAGTCAGGATTGGTCTAATGATTGCGATATAAATGTGCCTTTTCTTGGCAAGTTCTAAATTTGATTTAGAGCCGATTAGTGGTACCAGACTAGTTAAGGCAGCGATTGCTTTCCCTTTCACACTGTTAACATGTTGTTTCCATGTGAGTTTCTCATTTATGATAACTCCTAAGTAGGTTGCATGCTTCACGACGGGTACCACTGTACCAAAAAGAATCAATCTCTCCGTGATTGGCTTCCTAGTTCGTGTTCGTCTAACGATGAGAAGCTTGGACTTTGCCGCGTTAATGGATATTCTCCATTTTTCACACCATTTTTCTATTGCAGGCATGAGTAGCTGTAATTTTTTCACTGCATAGTCAGGACTTATAGATCTAGTTGCTATAGCGGTGTCATCCGCATAACATCCGAGGTAATGGTTCGTAGTAATTCCGTCTTTTGGGAAATCAGCCACATATATGATATAGAGAAGCGGGCCTAAGATAGAACCCTGGGGGACCCCAGCGCCCAGCCTTTGATGTCCTGAAGTGTCGCTGCCTACGGAAACATAGAAGGTTCTTTCTCTGATAAATGAGTAGATGAGATGCACCAACTCTCTACTGAAGTTGAAATTTATTAGTTTATAAATAAGCCCCTCATGCCAGACGCGGTCGAATGCTTTCGCCACGTCCAGCATGAGTAAGGCGACAATCTGTTTGGTGTGCAGCGCCTCACCTAGATATTCTGTGAGACGGACTAACTGCTTAGTTGTAGACAGTCCTACTCTAAAACCGATTTGTTCCGATGGCAAGATATCCAAATATGGTTGCATTCTTTTTAATATTATCCGTTCAAGAATTTTTCCAAGGCCTGGAAGTGAGCTAATGGGCCTAAAACCTTCTGCCCGCGTACAGTTCTTTCCCGGTTTCGGGAGCAGAATCACCTTTGCTTTTTTCCAAATATATGGGAAATATGACAAGTCCAAACATCTATTTAAAATTTTTATATATCTCAGAAGTACACAGTCCGGTAGATATTTGATTGTGAGATTTGTGATCTCATCAAAGCCAGGTGCTTAGCGCACGCGCAGACGTTTTACGATATCCTTAATTTCCTGTAAATTAGTATGCTCTGTCCTGTTAGGAGCAGGTTGTTCTATCATCCAGTTTTGTACATAGTGTCGGACTTCATATACAAAATAAATCGTCCAGTTTTGTACATATTGTCGGACTTCATATACAAAATTTTTGTCGCAAGGATCTTCGTGGGGTGTAAATTGATGAGATAAATGTTCCGCTAAGACTTCTGCCT
>KL814753.1:0-14379 GCA_000611955.2 Stegodyphus mimosarum
ATGTTCAACAAGCTGTTCAATGCCGCGACAATGGAAATCATCGTCTTTGAACAGCTGAAGTCAATTTTGAGCCATCTTAAGAGGCATGGCTTCTTAGCCATATGCTTCACAAATCTTTCGAGCAACTTCTATGGCTTTAATACCTCGATTAAACATAGAACGCAGAAGGTGTTGAACGACTTGACACTTCATTTTAAAGACATAACAAGAACTAAAGGTATATCAGCATAAAAAAACTAAACACACTATTTTGTAAAGCACATAATTCTCTACCGCAGGTCGGTAATCTTGTAGCCGTGGTGTGCCAAACCAATCTACCAATATGTTTCAGGGTGCCGCATAATAGGAAATATTTGAAACAATTCGATTCTCACTGCTGTGCATGCACAGTTAGGGAACAGAGGAAAAGAACACAGATTTACAGTTTTATTATATATAACTACTTAAGCACCATTTAAAGACATTTATTAATATAAAAATAAACAACATAAAATATAAATATTCCTTCAACATATATAGAAAATTAAAATTATACATATATTATGTATTATGTATCATTCAAACATATTTATTAACCCTTAAACACACAAGTGGAGGTCTGTATGACCGCGTTAATATTCTATAACTTCGAAACTGCTTTTAAGTTATATAGTTATTCTCCTCCTTTTCAGTATTTTCAAGTTGACATAAAATATAATTATTCCTAAATTTTTATTAAACTCTATCCATTAATATTTTTAAAATAACTTTTAAATTTGGGCCGCGGTCATACAGATCTCACCTCTGCATTTACGTTACTTTTTTTCTCTCATGAAGAGGGGGGGATGGCTGTATTACTACTTGAGTCATTTCGGCAGCTGCATTGAAAAGAGATAGTGCCAGATTGGAAAAACCTGACTTTTTGATGGAGTTGTCATCGGAATGTGTGACACCACATATGGAATCAAGGCTTCAAAAGCAACTGTGAACCGAGAAATAAAAATGTGCTTTCAGAGAGTGCTAGGAGTTTCCAGTGGAATCTATTCTAACCCAGATGAAACTGATACCTTCAAAAAGTGTAAAACATGGTCTCTTTATCCCCCTAGACTGAGAAGAAAAACTGCCTTTCTATGTTTCAGCTGCAACAGTCCGATATACAGGTTGTTTATAAAGTCCCGGATCCATTTTGATGTTTAATAACTCATAAAATAATGAAGATATAAAGAAACTTATGGCATTTATTGATGGAATAACTTATATATTTTCCTTCTCAGGTTTGGATATCTTTACTTTTTTAAATATCGTGTGCGCGTGCGGTTCATTTCGGATAATTTCATTTTCCAGTCTAAATATCTGTACTTTTCTAAATATGGTCCGCTTATTAATTGCATTTTTCTCTCTTTTGTTTTCGGCAACAATTAATCGTCATAATCTACTCATATGGGGATCTGAAAACCCCCATGAATACCGTGAGGCACAAAGGGATTCCCCAAAGGTGTGGTGTGGACTAATGCACGACCGAGTCATTGGGCCTTTCTTTTTCACAGAAAACACGGTCTCATCAGTCGTATACTTAGACATGTTGGAAAACTTCGTAATTCCACAACTAGAACAGCTTCAGCCACATGTCTTTTTGCAACAAGATGGTGCACCACCTCATTGGGGTACCATCGTTCGTAGTTCTTTGAATGACCATTTTATAGGAAGATGGATTCGGCGAGGAGGTCCAATTCCTTGGCCGCCCAGATCACCTGATATAAAGCCGCTCGACTTTCTCCTTTGGGGATTTGTAAAGGACAACGTTTACAGGAGGAGAGTGTCCAACATGGATGACCTAAAAGCCAGAATGACAACCGCAATAGCTTCTGTGGATGCCGACATGCTTTCCGGTACCTGGCGTCAAATTGAATATCGACTGGATGTTCTCCGTGCGGTGAAGGGACACACGTGGAAGTTCATTGACAAGGGTCATGAAATTTTTTGAATCTATCTAACCATTTATGTTAGTAATTTTAATCTATCTTTATTATTTTATGAGTTATTAGACATCAAATTGGGTCCGGGAGTTTATAAACACCCTGTGTAATAAATGTGCTAAGAGAATTTGCAAAAATTGTGTTGAAAATGCTTAAAATAATGTTCTGCAGTTTTTTAATATCCCTTACATACTATCCTTTTCTTGCATTTTTTATATAATCCAGATTCCGTAGATGGAAAATTTATTAAATAGTTTAGTTTGTACGCATTTACAAGTAAGTAGTGTTTATTTTATTTATTTGATGAAGCGTTCCGTACTTTTTCGTATGTGATTTAAAAATTAATTTTAATGCATTAATTTTAGAGTCCCAAAAAGACATAATTACTTCAATATAACAAGCAAAGTGTATTAATACTTATTTAATAATAAGAATAGAAGAGAAACACTCCAATGTGACAATCAAAATCGCTGAAACAACCTTGTATTTGGCGTACATTTATTAAAACACGCAATCGACTTCGAGGTCAGCTACAGGTCCCTCCTCATCAGGAGAACGAAATTTCTAGAAAGGGAAAGCAACCTCAGTAACGGCTTTTTATACCCTCGGGTAGTACCATGCGCGAGGAGGCAACGCCATCTATCGGCAAAAATAATAACCAAGAATTATGTTAATAGAATTTTAAAAGAGTTAGGAAGGACTGGATTGGACTTGAAATAATTCACTAAACATGCTAAATCTTTGTGAATATGAAAAGCCTCAAGAAAACCCAATTCACCAACAGAAGAAGCTTTCGCTATTGAAGACTTGTTAGAATAGAAGAGAAACACGCCAATGTGACAAACAAAATCGCTGAAACAACCTTGTATTTGGCGTTCATTTAATAAATGGATGTCAAATGCAAGGTTGTTTCAGCGATTTTGATTAATAATAAGCATTTAAAATTTTATATTTTTAAAATTCATAAAGTACAGCGCGGTCTGACAGACCCCTTCTCTGTCTTTACATAACAAAAATGACCATCTGTACTTAAGGGTTATAGTAAGAAATAAAAGACGAAAATATAACAGAGTTACAAATTCAACAGAGTTAAATAAAAAAAAATTAATTCTAATGGGAACCTTGTACCTGTACCGCTGTACTTAATATCAGAATATCAGGGGTATAATAAGTGATTTTCAACTTGACAAATGATTCTGAATATTTCGTTGCTAAACAACTTCTTTGTGGACTCAAAACATTTTTCATGAGAAAAATTTGTTCACATAGATAATATGTGGAACCAAAAGCGGAAAGCAGAGCACATGCAGTTTTTCTTCAAACAATTAAATCTCTTCGGCATTGATATCCAGCAATTTAAAATAACGGTCGATTTATTGTTATGTTCAAGATTTTTTCGTAATTCTATAAATTTTGCTTTCATAATTCCGAAGATATTAATTCAATAAATTCCATTTCAAAGTTAGCAAATTCCATCCACTTCCATCCACTCAAAAATTGACAAATCGGATGGAATTATTAATGGGACTCCGGTTTGATTAAGAAGGAAAATGTAAGCATAGAAGCTTCAAAGTCTTTGCATCTTTTGGAGAATTCCTTCTTAAGTGCTACAACGTACGTTTGAAGTTCAACTTCGTCTGTCTATGCATTTGTAAACGCTTTACATTTGGGAAGCATTTATAGGTACTAACATTAATATCAGGGATAAATGTATTTAATTTTGTAATAAAACCTTTCCGACATTCAAAAGGTTCAAGCATTGTTTAGCCCTTTCTTTGCAATCCTTAGTTCAGTGAAATGTTTAGTTATATCAGTCAGAAAAATCAATTTGCATAACCATTCTTTATCGTTCAATTTGGGGAAATGCTGATTCTTCTCATCAAGAAAAACTTTAATGTATTACCTGTATGACACAAACTTATTCAAGATATTACCTCTAGTAAAACAATCGACGTGTTTGTATAAAAGGAGATCTACATATTCGATTTTCAGTTCTTCTAGAAGAGATTTAAATTACCCGTGTGCCCATGAAGAACGAACCCATGCCCGTATACCCATGAAATGTTTTGCAGAAGTTAAGCGCTGTGATGAAATTTTGGCAATTAAACTTCCCTGATGGAGCAGAGAAGAAAGACAGGAAAGTTTATCTTTGCCTGGTATCTTTGATACCAGGCATGATCTTTGATACCAGGCATGATTTGATGCCTGGATTTAAAATCGATTCAGCAGAGATAATTTTTGTGGCGTCTGTATGTACGTACGTATGTATCTCGCATGAGTTGTAAGGTTTTAGTTGAAACTAACAAAGTTTTATGTTAATTTTCTCTTTCCTGTAAGTTCTTATTTCAACTTCCCGTTAGAATGGGCGCGCGTTTCAGCTTTATGCTAATTTGAAGTGGAGCCAAGTTTGTATTTAAAGGTTAGCGAGGAACTTCTCAGAGTAAGAGAGCTTTTAGTCTCAGATCACTGCGGCTCTGCTCGACGTCCACCTGACTAGCTAGCATTTAAATTCTAAGCCTTAGCGCTGTTACGCTATTACTTATTGAAATAATCTAAGTGCGTTAGTATTAGCTAAATCTTGCTACGCACCATTGATCGTTAGCATAGAGGCCAAACTCGCGTTCATAGCTTTGTGAGCAACGACTACTTAATTTCTATTTAACTTTTTTTAAAAAATTATTTGATTGTTCAAGTTAGACCCAAGTGCGGTCATTATTTTCTGTTATCCCTCCCGAGTTGGGAAGTGGCTGTAAATAATAGTGGTTTAATAAAAGAGGATTTTTAAATCCTTCTTACGTGCAGTTATTCTATTACTTAACCACAGCATTCTACCACAGAACATAGCTGCATTCAGCTTCCTGTTCAAGATCAGGACTTTAACTACTTCACGAATATGTTCGCCAAAAGTATGCGCAGAACACTCAGTCCTGACAAAGTCAAAAACGAATAGTCTCAAAGTTGAAAATTTCTATACAGGACAGCTATAACATGTAGATGTGCACATCCCTTTTTGGTTTAATCGGCAGTACCAAATGTATATAAATATATATAGTGATATATAAAAATATATATAAAAAATATATATAAAAACTGAGCTCACCGAGCTGAGAAAATATATATGTATACCCACTCTGTTCTGTCTCAACTCGGTGGGCTTTTTTCTTACAAGAGGGTTCTTATATTTTGGGAAATTATGCATTTTTTGCTTTAAAAATGATTGAATTAGGTTGATCGTATGTTCTCATTAAGGTTTTTATGCCTTTGGTTAATCTGCATGCAATAGTTGTAGAATTATCAACAATTTAAAAGTTGTTTAAGTGCAGCTAAACATAGTTTTTTTTTACTTTAGCAGTCATATTTGTTTACATTTGAAACTTAGGATAACAGTGAATTAAGCCAGTTTCTGCCCCTTCAGTGTCTTTTTGCTAAGTGGGACCAAAAGTAAACTTCCAGTTGCCTTCTTGCCCGCTGGCCGAATTACTTGTTCTTGCGAAGAAACTCTTAATTTTAATTGTAAAAAAAAATTTAATTCCATTTGTTGTTTTATGTTTTTCTATATTTTTCAAATTTCAATGAAGATGTTTTTGAGTTTTTATGTATTTCTGCTTTGCCGCGAAGTAAGAACGGAATTAATTAAATGAGAAGTATCTTTTTAATAAAATTCGAGAAAATAAGTTTAAATGAAATGCAACACAAAATGTGTGTAATTGAATAGGCCGTACAAAGAAGTCATGTGGTATTCACATCACATTTTTTTATTTACTGTAATAGGTAGGTAGTACGAAGGTAATTTTTTTGGAAAAAAGGCTGTGAAAATCTGACGGCACCATAATTTACGTTATGAAATTTTTAATAACGTAACACCCAAACATCTGTACTTGGAAGCTCGAATTTTGTATGTCATATATTGTAAAATGTTAAAGAATTTGTGACAAATTCAGCAGTTTGAAAACGAGCAGTGGCAACACTATACAGGTTAAGGCATTGTTATCTCCGGCTCTCGAGGCGCTGGAGAAAATCTAAATATATGTTGTTTACATATATTGTAGTTGAGTAGCATATATTGTAGTTGTAGTTATATTGTAGTTGAGTTACATATATTGTAGTTGAGTAGCAAAGTCACAATATACATATATTGTGACTTTGCTACTCAACTGAATTTTATGTGGCGTAAATATGACAGAAGATTATAATATTTAAATAATAAATTTAACGCATTAAACGTTAATAACAAAAACACAAAAAATGTTTTTAAGCTAACTTACTAAGAAAGCTGTACATTCATATGATAAACTCAGAAAAGACCGAAAATATAGAAAAGCGTATGCCAACACTTCATCGGGAATTCTAAACACAAATTGCTTTTAAAATTTTTGTAATTCCGCTGTTGACTTTTATATGTCGTATGTGCTAAGAAAATGATGCTTTTTAAGCATCTAAAAGCTAAATAAAGAAAGAAATGAGGAAAAAAATGAGAGCAACAGACAGGTAGAGTGCGAGCTCAGCAAGAGGGTAGAACATGTTTAGTAAACTCTTTTAAGCGACTGTTAACATCTGAGCCCTTTCAAATTTTGATTTTCTTTTTACTTTATTATCATTTTTGAAAGAGCAGATGATTGCAGGAAGCGATCACAAACAAACAGGATATTACGTCAGTAATAGTACACATATATGTCAGTATGGTGATTACGTCATTTTGAGCAAGAGCCATGCAGAAATGAGCAATGCCCTCACCGGGACTCAAACCTCGACTTCTCGACTAAGCGCCGAGTGTGCTACCGTTACACCACGAAAGCATGCAGAACACAGGATATCTTATAAGATTATGGCAGGACTGTCAGACTATAAAAGAAAGAAGTGTAGTCACTGGCATCTTATGCTGTGCATTTTCTATACACTTATAATACAAATTCAAAATTATCTGTCACTGCCATACTTAATTATGTACACTCTGTATAATGTAAAGCGGCACCGATATGCGCATCTAACAAGGGTACATAAATTTTTAGAATAATTGTACTCCTAAGGTGTCAGGATAATTACAACCAATCTAGGCTTCTATTTTTAAATGATTAAATGTTATAGGAATATTAAGTTATTCGACAGAGAACAAAGAGTAAAAACACAAATTTTTGTGACAATTTTATAAATGCGCTGCAACGCAAATGAGAAGTGTGGGAGGTTTACCTCCCGCCCCCGCATTCCTTCGACATCAACACTGACGTCATGTTCTGATTTCTCTTTCTAGTGCATGCGCGATAAGAATCTCGACCCAATGGATTTCAAACAAGAACTTTCCGCTTCTGTTTTTACAAGTTCACGTGCACACTCTGTTTATGGCTGAAATTAATGTTATTCTAATGCTATGCACACATTTTGATACACTAAAAGATAATATTCTTTACAAATTGGTATTTAATAATCATCTAAAGACCTAAACTGCGATCAGAAGTCCATGTTACTCCGGTTAAGAGTTTTATGCCTTTAGTTAACCTGAATGCAGTACTTTTTGAATTATCAGCAATTTGAAAGTTGCTTAAATGAGGTTAAGTTTAATTTTTCCATAGCAGCCATATTTGTTTACATTTGAAACTTTGCAGAGTAGTGGATTTGTTGGAAATCTAGAGAAGCTAAGCTTCGCAAGAGCAAAGATAACGTCTCCTTTTATTATTACGAATTAAGTCAAGATTAATCCATTCTGGAAATATCATTTAAGTTATTATATTATCCCATATACTGACTCAGCATAGCGTACACAACAAATTGAGTCAGTTTCTGCACCTTCGGTGTCTTTTTCCCCAGTGAGACCAAAAGTAAACTTTCAGTTTTGTGCACTGAAAAATCTGTCTTCGTGCCCGCTGGCCGAAATGCTTTTTTTCGGCGCAGAAATTCTAATTTTAACTGTAAAAATTGTTCTTTAAATTATTTTAACTGTATTTATGTTTTATGCTTTTCTACACTTTTAAATTTTTAGTAAAGATATTTTGAGGTTTTATGTGTTTTTTCCTTGTCACAAAGTGAGAACTGAAATAATTGAATGAAAAATCTATCTAATGAAATGCAGCAAAAATGCGTCTAATTTAACATTTCGTTCAAGGACGTCATGTGGTGTACACTTTAAATTTTTTAAAAATTTCAGTGGCCGTTATAGGCGTTGGTCACTACTAAGGTCAGAATCAGTGGTCACTTTATTATGGAGACACCTAATAGATGTGCCACCGTCGCCCCTTATGAAGGGACAATAGTACTTGCACATTAGTGTCAATGTATACTAGTGTGTCGCATTTATGCGCACTGGTGTGTTGTGTCTATCTTTTAGTGTTTATTATATTAGTGAATTATTGTATAGTATACTGGTGCATAGTAAATTAGTGTATAGAATACTGATGTATAGTATATTAGTGTGTCTTAATTATGTGCATTGGCTATCTTTTAGTGTACAGTATCTTAGTGTGTAGCCTTATGTACTTTGACATATCGTGTCATTGGTTATTGTGTCCATAAATGTACTCTGGCATCATGTTGTCATGTTTCAAGATCTAAGTACATACAGATTAACACCTGTAGTAGTATAGTGTATTATTAATATTCACATAAAAGTGCATTTTAAAATTTATTGAATTTACGCAGTATCTATGTGTACCAATACTTAATTTTACATATATCGTAATATAGTGTAAGTGTCTACGTATCTTAGTGTAAGTCTCTACATATATCAGTGCATTGTATCCATAAGTTATTGTAGAATAATAGAATAATTTTATTAAGTTGTTTTTATGTGCATATCGTACCCACGTATTAGTGACAACGTATAGTAGTCTATAGTATATTGTGTATCATTTTGTAGTATATTAGTGTGTCGCATTATTAGTGTCTATGTATATATGCGAACTGTAAACATGCGAACTTTGTATATGCGTAATTATGAGTATATTGTACTTACGTAGTAGTGTCCACGTCGTTAAGTGTATAAGTGTCTATGTAAATTTGTGTATCAGCGTCCATAAGTGTACTAGCATCCCTCTATAAGCGTATAAGTGTCTTCCTCGTATTAGTGTCTATGTATAAAATCGCATAAGTATCTAAGCACACAGCGAATACTCACTTCTCTATCAGGCTCATTGTGTCCATCTGTTATAAGTATATTAGTGTCTTATTGTATATTTATGTCTATTTGTAAAAGTTTCAGCTACGGATGGTTGCAGGGTTCGGACAGAACCCGAGTAGTTATTGTAAGTCGTCCGGGTGTCCGGCCCTGCTGTCACCTATTACCTATGAAGGGACAGACAATTTACATCCATGCCTTCTCCGGAACTCGAACCCGGCCTCTTCTGTAAGACAGTCAGAGTCACTAAACATTTTCTCCTTTGGGTAACAGGTACTTTGGGTATTAAGTACATAAATCAAGTTAAAATGTACCAGGGGCATTTTGATTTAATATCAAGAGAGTCATTCTTTCTCATGATAGTTTGGGGAAATTTGTGCTTTCTTAGCGAAAACTTGGAACGGTTAGAGGGTTTAATTAGTCAAACATACTAGCTTAGTAACTTAGTGACTTATCGAAAACAAAGAAAACCATTTCTGAAGGAAAACATGACATTAATATTTCGGAGTCGCTCTAGGAGTTGAAGATTTTCTCTTTTATTTCTGTTTATCATGATATACGTCAACAAATTGAAACAGTATATAATTTAATGGATTCCATTTGATGTAGAGCGAATACATGGAATAATTTACTGTTAATAGGTATGGTAACAAAACTTCGTCAGGCAATCACTCATTTGCTAATGAGATCATTCATTATATTTCACCCTCCTCAATAATGTACGGATCGTTGCTATTTAACGGGGAGATTCCATTGTGAGACAAGTAAAATACCTTAACTACAAACAATTCGAAAGTATAAAAACGAGTAAGAAACTTCTTCTTACATCGATATCCAGTCCTGGAGCAGGAAATGCCATGAACTGCGGAGACAGACTTGGAAAGAAGCGAAAGAATTCGACGTGGTCTTTGTACCACTTGACAGAATATAGCTTTTCTTTACCGAGATCGAAGAAACACGTTAAAACTGCTGAATCTCCTGGAACGACCAAAGTTGGCACTTCGAAACGAGTGATTTTCAGTCCAACGGTAATTACTGGCAGTGCTAAGGGGGGAAAAGAAACAATTGTTAATTAATCACTCGGAAAGAAACAATTGTCAATCGTCAATTAATCACTTATAATTGACATAAATAAAACACTAACGTAATGCTAGTAATAAAGCACATGAATGCTGTATTTTGGAACTTACTACATATTTAAGGCTTTTTAATGATAGAAATGGGAATTTAGGATACTAGTTAAAGTTAATGATAAAAGAACTTCGTAAAATGTATGAACAAAACCCAGAAACCAAAGCACATGTCGGAGCTAAATGATTCGTTTACGGAAATAGCTTGGAAAGTACTATCATCTCCATTATAAAAATATGAATCATTATTTTTTACAGTAATATATATGAAAATGACATGAAATATGATTTAAATTCGTAAAATTAAATTTTAAAATGGAGATGCAAAAAGCATTTTTAATAAAGTAACCCCTTTCGCCGGAATTCAAACCCCGGAGCAAACTACCAGAGTTCAGCGACTTTACTGTTCGTCGCTGGTGGGCCATTCTCCTTTGGAAGCATTTATTTAGAAGCTGCGTAGAAAGAAATTAATATACTCATTCCTCAGTACCAGTGTAGCGACCAAATGAAAAAATTAAAACGTGAATTAAAATTCGAATTAAAGAAAAAGAAAAAGAAACTTGTGTGAAATAATAATTTAATGATGCAGTATTAACTTAAATGGTCTACCTAAATATTTCCCTCCAAACTATTTGCTATTAGATAGAGTTTAAAAATTTCTCACTCAAAAATTATATTTGTAATTAGAATTTTATTTAGTATGTTCAAGTGATTTAAACTAATTTGTGAAATAAAATTTTGTAATCTAATTACTGTTTTAAAAATTAATATGTAAATGCAAAATCAAAGAATTAATATTAGTATTTAATTGAGAATATTCGTGGGTTAGTAATTTTTCATTTCATTATTTCATGTGATATAGCAACACAAAAGCTATAAATATAATTATCAGTTTTATAGAAGAAAAGACAACCAATTTGCTAATTTAATTTAATTTATTTAAACGGCTGAATATTTGAGCCGACAGTTTTAAAACTCTTTTTACGTCTCCGTTTCAGACTTCTAGCACTATTTGGATTTTAGAAGTTGCAGTTTTTGAGTAGTTTAGATTTAAAGCCGCAAAATTCGTCTACCAGTGAATAATTAAAGACTTAAATAGCGCATCAGTAAAGCACTGTAAAACATTTATATATGAATTAGGCTATAGAATTTCATTAATTTATTTTAAAGCATTTCCTTTTTGCATATCCTGCTTTCAAGAATAAACAGATATTTAGTCCATTATTATTAAGTTAGCTATAAGTATAAGAATTAACAGATGCTTACACAATACCTGGCAGAGTTTATACATTTTTCACTTCAAACTGCTAAAAACGTTAAACACAACGGAATCAAAACGCATCTGAAAAGCAGTGCAACAGGGAGATATCTCAATACTCCGAACTCACGTCGCACTAAACAACTGCTGAGAAACTGGTGCTCTCTACCGTCTTATATAGTTTTCACTCGGCCGCCGAGATATTTCTGGTACTTTCTGCTTCCCGAAATTACTGGAAGGCAATAGGAGGGTCGAATTACTATTACAGCTAATACAGTGATCAATTACATGTATTCAGTTATAAAACCGATTACGATGATACAGTGACCGGACCAAAATGTTACCAATGGTCGCCAAGTTTGGCGATTTTTGGTGATTTCTCACCAAATGTGGCTGCAAAATTTAGTCGCCAAAACCGTTACCAGCTTGGCGATACCTTATCAAATTTCTGAGACAACCATTTACTCAATGTTAAATGGACTTGCCCCTGTATTGTTATTTTTTTCTGGCAGAACATCGTTTCTCTCGAGCTTTTCATGTTACATTACGTAGAAAAATACAACAATTGAGCATATAATTTCATTAAAGCTATCTGTCTATGCACAAAATTCGTAACAATATAAAAGATTTTTCTTGTGTCGAAAGCAAATGTTCTAAATGCCGAATGTTTGTCCAGTATCTCAGAATATACAGAAGTGCACCAGCAAACAAAGGAAGGTTAAAGTAAAGCTTAAAATCCTCCCTCCCAGACTTAGACATTAATTTCTTTGTTAGTGAATGCTTAATTGATTATTGGGCTGAATATATTCCATTAATCTATATTAAAAATATTAGCTCTTATTAATTCTTTTCTCCAAATCATGCCACTACAAAAGTTACAGTGTTAAGAGTAACTAGATGCGTATGTCAGTCTTGCTGAATACTGTAGTTTTTTGTTCCAAGAACATGTTCTTCACTCAAAGTAATCGATCTAGCTGTATGTTAAACATACACATAATACTGTCTGGTAAACAGTTTTTGTATGGAAAATCTTCTTCTTACAAATTATTCAGATATCGTGTTACCTGTTGCTATAAAAATATATTCATCAAGTTATGACGCGGTTGGGTTTTTCTACTTTTGGCTGAAACAGCTAAAAAGCGGTGGTTATAAGAAAGGTTTATAACTGGGAAGACCTGTGACTGCTTTTTTTTTTTCAAAACTGTAGATTCGTTACGAAATTAGTTTTGTGTTACATGCTAACTACACTTCCATAGAATTTTACCACTGCCATAAATATTTATCTTCTTTTCCGTTTTAGGCTGTGAAAAGTCCATTTCTTTTCAGCAGCGAATTTTTTGCAATCTTAATGAATCACGTTAAGGATTTCTCTGACACATCGTCCAAAATATTTCGGATGGAAAATTTGAAAATGTACTAAGATATTTTGGAAATCAAATATTTTACGCAGGGGAACATTATCACATCCACTGTTCAAAATTAAACGCGTGTCAAAACGTAGTTCAATTGCCAGTTACACATTATTTTTCTAGTACGTTTACTCTTAACTAATTTCATATCCTCGTCCTTCTTTAATAAGAAAGCGGAATTCTTTGTTCTGTAAAATTAGTGACTTCTTGTTAGTGTTACGAATTCTTCAAGAGTTCTCTAAATAACCTGACAAAATGAAAAAAAAAACTTGTATTTTTTTTAATCTTCTAACAGAAATAAATTTTACAGATAAAATGATAAAAAAAATAATAAGTAGAAAACCAGACTATCATGCTGAAGTTCTTCGAAACATAAGACTGATAACGCAATTTGCATAATCTTTCTGGGAATAATAGCTAAATACCACTGCGAACTCAACAGTCTCTCTCTACAGTGTAAAAGAATAACTCTCAGCTAAACTTCTATCTACAGAATAGACAAGGAGGATAAAAAAAATTCCAACATTCTTTTGAAGAAACTTTGTCCTCCTCTATCGATAGTTTTTCCGCAAGCCTCCGAAACATTATCAGGACAACAAAATCCCGCCTAATGCCATCGGCTTTGTGACAGCTTCGTTAATTAAGTCAAATCAATCTCGGGCTATCTGCCTACGGGTGGGGGCCTTCGTGGAGGACCTCGAAGGGAAATTAGCTAATATACACGTTACCCATTGAAAAGACACGAAAACGCCTATACAGTCAGCCCGTTCGCCTGGAATCAAATCCAGGTAGGAACTACACTGGTGTGCAAAAATTAAGGACGAGACGGTTTTTTTCAATATAACTTTGTACAAAAGCTTTCCAAATCAACACATTTAATACCGCAAGATCCCCAATACGTAAGGACATGAGTAATGTGAGCAACACTTACTAAACGAGAAATCAGAGGGATAAAAAAGCTTTATTCAAAAAGTAGCATGGAGCGCAATGTGACTAAAGGCCGAAACATCCCTGTGATGGGTGTCCAGCAAGAAACATCCTGTCTTTAATAGGGGATATGATCTCCCCCGACTGCTACGCAGGTTTCACATCATTTGTGCATGCTGGATATGTGGTTGTTAATGAGCTGTTGAGACACTGCTGCTCGTTCCTCTTGTAGCACCAATCGCAGTTTCCGAATCGTTACTGGCGATAAGTTACATGCTGCCACGGGTCTCCCTAGTAAGTTCCGTACATGCTTGACGGGATTTAGATCCAGAGACCTTGTCGACCAATCCATACGTTCAATATCCTCACTCTTTAAGAGCTGTTCGGCAGCTAATGTGCGATGACATGGTGCATTGTCGTCCATGAAAAGGAACTGCGGACCCATAGCGCCTCTAAAAAGACGCACATATGGAATAAGAATCTCTTTACAATAACGGGTCCCGTTGACTGAACCTGCGTTGAAGATGTAAAAGTCTGTACGACTACCAAGCATGATGCCTCCCCAAACGAGTACACCGCCACCTCCATACCTGTC
>KK115184.1:0-29927 GCA_000611955.2 Stegodyphus mimosarum
GTTTAAATTCTCAGAATATAAGTCTCTGATTTGTATCAGTAACTGTACATGTAATTGCTCCAGGTTTTCTTAATTATTTCAAATTGCTGAAATATTCAAAATATTCAGTTTTTAAGCTGTTATATTTTTAAAATATATTACTACAAAAAGTTGTGTTTCTGAAAATTTCCACTTTCTTAGCTAACAGTGCTTTTTGCAATCATATCATTGTATCAAGGGATCCCAATCGCCTCCAGGCGGGCAAGTGGTTCCAAGGTGGGCATGGAAATTTTATAGAGAGTCGATGAAGATCTGGGCATTCACAGCCGAATTTGCAGTGGCAATTAATCAGCATAGTCAAGATTCCTATTGATTCCAGAAGTGCAGGTACGTATATGCTTTATTTCAGATTTTAAATGTCATACAAGAATAATATCCCAAAATAAAAGTTGTTACCAAACCAACATTGCCTTTTCCCTCTTCTAACCTAGTATAAGTAGACTTGAGTCAAGTCAGCAATTTACTATGGGAAGAAAGAAACAAGTTGAATATTTGTAATGGAAGTGATTTGAGAATTAAGCAGTTTTATGCCAAATGCTAAAAGAATTACATGAATGCACAGATCACATTAATTATTCATACTTCTGTGTAATTAAAATTGAAGTTTTGTGCAGTAAAAATCCGTGATTTTGTTTCTGGCAACTTGTTTATATTTGTAAAGTTAAAAAAATCCAATAAACCATATTTTTAAATTTTTGTTCAAAATTTTAGTTTGCTGTTCTTTATTTGCAATTATTTGTATTTTGATTATGCTGCATTACAGAGAAAAATGTAAGGGGTTCGATGAAGAAAACCTTTTTCTAAAGTTCTTTTAAAAGGGGCTTATGTAAGAAAAAACTTGAGAACCCTTGCTTTACATAAGAAACATTTTCCAAAATCTAGCTTCTCTATTTTTACCTTTACTAAGTAATTACTTACTTCTTATTTTTAAATGTAATGTCATATGACATATAATTTTCAAAAACGTTTTGGTATTTTCTGATTATTCATCCCCATTAAAAAGTCACAAATTGATTGCTGACTGGAGAGAGATATTTGTTTGGATATCCTTATAGTTCAAAAATTCTGCTTTCATAATTTCTTTTCTTTTTCCATATAAGACATGCAGTCTTCTTGGTTTTTTCCTCTCTTCTTTTAGCGTACACAGCGATCTGCTTTCACTGAAGGAAGCTGCAGAAACTTAGCATTTTGAACAACCATGGCATCAAAATCATAAAGTGACACACATGAAAAAAAAGGCACATGATGCCTTTAAACAAGTCTTATTGCACTGTATGTGTGTAGGAAGTTAAGTCTGAGATTTCGCCGATGAAAACTGCAATATGCTATTCACCAGAAACACAGAAATTCCCATAGAAGGGATCATAATCTGCCGTCGTACTGGTGAAATGTCTGGAAAGCCATTTGGGGTTGCTATGGGCACAATTAAATTGCCACATAAATATATTTGGGTAATATTGGTAGGTTTATAATAGTAAAATAAAAACTTTGGTGCTGGTATAATAATATAATCCAGCTAATTTTCTTAATCTTTTGTATTTTTTAATGTTTAATGTTTTATAATTCTTATAATTGTGTATTTTTTACTAAATATACCTTTAGATGTGTAGGCATATTAATATACATTATATATTAGATTTTTTTAAATACCGGTGGAATGTGTGCTCTACGAGCAGCAACACATTTCAACATAAATATTTTTTGGCGGCATGATACAATGCCTCATCATTACATTTTTGTGCTTCTTTGCTGGGTTCGGGGATAGTCTTAATACCTCCTTTTTTAAAAATAAAATTCTCAATATCTCAGAGTATTGATGTTCGGCCAGCCATATATTCGATATTTAGCCCCAGTATTTGACAAAAAAGTGTTTTTAATGCATCTTCCTTTTTTTATTGTGTTTTTGTTTCTTCTATACTTTTCATTAGAAACTAAAAGTAAAACTAACATATTACTACCAGTAATGATATGGTTGATAATGTTTAACACTGGCATTTCGACCCAGGTTTGAATCCATGCAAACGCACTGCCTGCATGTTTGGTTTCCTCCATGTGTAACATGAATGCAACCCAATGTACATACCCTAGTCAGATAACAATCGAGTGGCTTGCTGCATCCAAATAATCAATCAAAATGAATATTTAAGTTTTTATTAATTAAATTTAATATATTATGGATGCTTTATGTTATTTTTATTATATACTAGCCGCTGCGCGGCCAGCCTTCGTCTGGTTTTTAAGTGTACCGGAAAAATGACGAAAGAGAACACCAAACATTAAATTTGAAACTGCACAGAATTTTACTCTGCGGGACAATTTTATCGAAAAAGAAACAAACAGCAACGGAAAAAAAATTCAGTTAAAAATGCAGTACATATAAAAAGCATACAATGAAATAAGCAATATCCTTTAATACAAATATTAATTAGCTTGATAAATAAATTAACCAACTTCCTCCTGCCTTCTCTAGACAAACGTCCAGTTTCCAAGAGAAACATTAAATTTAAAAACTGCACAGAATTATCGCCCTCATTTTTCCGGGTGGCAATAGTGCTGATATCAGTAATAATGGCTGTGTGCCTTTGTTGTTCATATAATGAGAGAAAATCATCAATTTAATACTATTTCATTAAAAAAAAGAAAAAAAACTCATTCGAATTTTTGAAAAATCGATGTGCACTGGCTCTTCTCTAGATGCATCTTGTGTACCAGATTTCATAGGCCTGGGTCTATTAGCTTACGCGCAGTACGAACGAAAGACACCTACACAGACAGAAAGACTCGTCCTTTTAAATATGGATATATAAATTAATTAAACAATTTACCTTTCCAAAAAGAAACAATCTTTCAATTTCTTAAACTGTTCAATAGAGTGAAATCTCGCCTTGCTATAGCCCATTATGTCTTAAAATGACGCGATTTCGTCAGAATACATAAAATTAAAAAAAAAAAATCTAATTCGAATTTCGAAAAACTCGCTTCGAGGTGCACTGGCTCATGCAAAAAAATCATGCAAAACTTTTCAATATCTCACTAACAGTGAAATAAGCAAAAAATAACATGAAAGAAACTTAGAAAACAAAACATTTCGCGCAGAATTTTACTCTGCAAAACAACTTTATTAAAAAAGAAATCGATAAAAATGTATTATATATATAAAAAATGACAATGAAATATGCAGTATCCCTTAATACAAATATTACTTATCCTAATAAATAAATTAACCAACTTCTCTTTGCAAAATCTTAAGAACTCAAATGGTATAAACAGATTAAGAACTTAATCAGATTCAAAAATATCATGCAAAACGTTTTTATAATTAAAATTATATATAATTAAAACAAAATATAAAATATTACAATGAAATAAGCAATATCCCTTGATACAAATGTTAATTATCCTAATAAAGTGATTAAACAATTTACCGTTGCAAAAAGAAACAACTTTTTAATTTCTTAAACTTTTCAGTCTCTTAAAAACAGTAACATAAGAAATACGACGAAAAATTGTTGCCAAACCGAAATTTTTAAAACAATGAAACTATTCAAAATGATGCAATTTCATCAAAAATCTATCAACAACAATAAGAAAGGAAAATTGTTGCCAAAACTACATTTTAAAATATCTGAGAGAAGTGTATACGGAAGCTTCATTTAAAAAATTTAAAAAAAATACAAAATATTATTATTTTTCCAAAATTTTGGTTTGAAAGGAGTCGAAAAGATTAAAGTTCATCGTGTCCAAAAATCAAAGGAAAATAAACAGCCCATTTTTTAAAATAAGTTTTTAAAAAAAAATTCCGCTGAAAAGGTGTTAAGCTCACCTTCCTAAAAAAATTCGTAATTAATCGATTTATTGAAATACGAAATTTATTTTAAGTTCGCAAAATAGCTAAGTGTCTACGCTTCACGACGATGTGAAAATTAAATGTATAGAGTGAAATCTCGCTTTCCTGTAGCCCATTATACCTCAAAATGAAGCGATTTGGTCACAAAACATAAAATAAAAAAAATTCTAATTCGAATTTCGAAAAAATCGCTTCGAGGTGCACTGGCTCTCTTGTAGATACACCTATGTACCAAATTTCGTGGCCCTGGGTCTATTAGCTTACTCGCAACACGAACGAAAGACACACACACACGCACGCGCACGCACGCACGCACGCACACACGCACACGCACACACACACACACACACGAACACACACCCACACACACACACACACACACACTTTGTTTTATTATATGTAGAGAAAACACAGAAACATCAGTCAGTATAACCTAGTAATACTAATAGTAACATCAGTCATGATACGGGGGTGAGAATTATGAAAGAAAAAATAAATATAAAATTAATAGTTTAGATAATGCATGATGTCATGTAGCTGTGTATTAACGCTTCTTTTTTTAGGTTCCCAATGATGTTGAAATAGAACTACAAACAGTATCTAAAAGTTGTTGTCTGCTTTCAATCACTGGTTGTGAATGCCTGACCCTGTACTCCCCAAGACTACCTCGACATCCATGCAAGATCAGAATGTGTTGTGACTTATCTCAATTGTCTGAGAGTAACATTAGAACAAGCTTATAAAATTCATCCTGGCAAAAGAGTGCAGTTACCAAATGGTGCCTTATGAGGTACATTGTCGCTGAGCTTACAATGTGCTTGTCAGACCACTGTGCCCACAAATTACCACTCGTTGCATTTCCGATACAACCAACAGTGTGAAAAATCACTGATCTAATGTTGAGTACCATGCATTCTTTGTGTCTCTCTTCTAATGATTATGAACTGCAAGAACTATTTAAGTATATGAGACTACCACTAAATTGTTAAATAAAAAATTCTAAATTTGGGTTTCATGATATTGTTAAATATCCTATCGAAATTTTCACAAATGTATTAAAATGACTACTACATACACTTGTGCTTTCTGAGATTTATTGGTTTAAATACTCCAGGATATGAAACTGCAAAATGCTTTTTGTCGATATTATAAGTAATGGTAAATATCCTCCCATGCATGCTTTACAAGTACATTTATCTTATTTATTTCATACAATTAAAGTTTTCAAGTTAGAAGAATGTTATCGATGCATGTCCTCTTTCTATATAAGCATAATAATGTATGCTAATTATTCAGAAGTACTTGTTATTAAATTCTGAAAAATAATGATTAAAATATTTATAAAATATACGTAATCATTCGACAGGTTTTATGAGTAGTTTCATTTTAAATTTCTTAAACAGAATATAAGTGATATAATTTATTAAATTTTGCTTACATGTATGTCTGTGCAAAATTCAGCATAAAATATTTCTTAATGAATTACGTTTCTTATGTAGCAGTTGCAGAAAATTTGTCTATGTGGATTTAAATGTGTTCTTCATTAAAGCTTTGCGATCTTAATTTTAAGTTATGTTTTTCCTCTGACTTATTTTACATGAAATGTTTACGTTTCTATATAATATAGATATGTTTAATCTTCAGAAAAATGGAATTTACTTTTGAATTTATTGAACAGTATTAATAGCTTTGGAAAATTTTCTTTATTGTATAGGTACATAAGTATTATAATTTATCATGCTTCATAATATATTTTAACATATTGTAAATAAAAAATTACCATAAAGTAAAACTTGTTTTTGTGTGAGGAGGGGACATGGGAAACCTTACAGATTCTAGCAAATACTTCTGGTCTCCAAATTTTAAAGGTAAGTGTCATGGCATGTGAATGAAAATAAGAATTATGCATGGAATAATTTTTCTTTATATAGTATAATAGTAATTAGTTGAATAGCTGTTAATTACACATTACACACAATGTATAATATCAATTTTGTTATGAGAAAGCAATTTCTGTTGTAAATTTAAATACTAGAGACCTTGAATCTCAAAGCTAATGCAATTTAATTTACAAGCGAAGGCATATCAAACATGAATTTTTAAAATTTAGCTCTTGCAATGAGCATTTACATTTTAACATATTCCTATTGGTGTGTAAGGCATTTAATTTTGTAAAAATTTATTTTTATGTACATGCTAATATATTGCAAATGTGTATTTTAATGATATATATTTTATACTTTCATTCTCTCAAAACTGAATCAATCTTATGCAAGTAAATCTGCTGTTCTAGCCAAATTTTCAATAATTATTGCTATAGATATGCTTATTTGCATAAGAAATTTCCAAATATCATAGCCACAGCAGTAATGAATTAAAAAAAGTACCAGGAGAAGGGTGCCATAGCAGTAATTGAATAAAAACATACCATAAAAAGGGAAAATATAAAATTTTATGACTGAACTCTAAAATAACTTCCTATAATTTACATAATTATAATTTACATAATTATAAACATAATTATAATTAAGGGTTTAAGGTATTCTCAATCCATATTGTAATATAGGCCATTTAAGGCATTTCTAATTTATGGTTCAACATTCCCCATTCTTGCTTTAACATACTGCCAATTCTTGGTTAAACCTATTACCAAATAATGGTTCAACGTATTACCAAATAATGGTTCAACCTATTACCAAATAAAGGTTCAGCCAAAGCACCAAATAATGGTTCAGTGTTTTACCATCTTTTGGTTGCAACTTTTTCAGCACCATAGTTTGGTGAAACTTTGAACCACATTTTTAAGAGTGTAGAGCCAAGACAAAATTTAGCAGGACAACTTGTGTTTCGTCTCCAATCTCATGATACATAGCCAATAGTGTATAGCGGACTCTGTTAAGCTATAAATTAGGGTTAAAATTATGCTGTACCGAATTATGCATTACTTTTTCCAAAGAATTTCAGTTAATATAGCAGATTGCGCTGTTCTTTAACATTCTTATTTGATCCAGTTTATTATTTTGTGCAGGCTGTTATAATTATAGCAATTTTATCAAAACTAATGTTTGAACTTCCGATTTTGCCGAAAAGAGTTTCTAATTCTGGAGCTGCACTAAGATTTGCAAAGCGAAAGCATGTTTCAATGTCCATTAAAAAGTGGAATTGTTGCAAAAAATGGATATAGGTATTATATATTATGCTTTTCAAATTATTATATATATATTATGCGTCTCAAATTATTATGTATTATGAGTCTCAAAATTATGCGAGGTGTATGACATTGGAAAGTCAACTGTATATGATATAACATAAAAAGGAACTTGATGATGTTTTGCGGATTCCGACACTCCACTCGCAATGAACAACAGAAAAAATTATTCACTATATTAAAAGTGATGATTGAATGATCAGACGGAAACTCAGCGAGGGCGTGCTATTGACGGATCCAATGCTAATGGTTCAAGCCAAAATATTTCATGAAGAAATGAACTTAAAAACTGAGTGCACATATTCCACAGGTTGGTTAACCAAATTTCAAAATCGCCATGGTTTAAGGCAATTAAGAATTTCAGGTGAAAAATCTTCCGTTGATATTGAAGCTGCTGAACTATACTCTATAACAAAAAACTCAACGCACCAAGAAGGAATCATCTTATTTTTTACACAATTCGTATGCATAAATGTTTTGACCAAATATGCGAATGATTAAAATTAGGTGTCCAATGAATGAGTAGTGCGATCTCCAGCGCATCGGAAGTGAGCATCAAGGAGAGTATAAAAGGAGCTATTCTTGAACTGTTGTTAAAAATTTCTGTTACATTGCGATTTAGGATACCTTTTAACGATTGAAAAAAATGCCTCGCCGTAGGATTCGAGCTCATTGCGAGCAACTGTCAGAGTTTGAAAGAGGTTGTATCATTTGATTGAACAGGCAGGTTGGGCAAATCGGAATCGCTTGTCATATGAGCCGAAGCCATGCGGCGATTAGAAGACGCTGGCAAGAACGTGTGAACAATCGCAGATTTAAGCGTCATGATGGTAGCGGAATTACAACGGATCGGTAAGAGAGAGTGATTGTTAGATCAACTGTTACGTCGCCTGATTCATCGCTATGAACCATCAGAAGTGCGACTCGCACACGAGTGTTCATCATTACCATTCACAGACGGCTGATAGAGCGAAATATATGTTCGTACCAACCGTTAGTCATCTGCAACTCACGCCTGCACACTGTTGAGCCAGATTACATTGGTGCTTGGCTGCATCAGGTTGAAATGATGCTGACTGGGGACGATAAGTCGTTAGCAACTAATCTCGCTTCCAACTGTGTCGTGACGGTCATTGAAGACGCGTCTGGAGTCGCCCAGCTCAGCGTTTCGATCCTGCTTTCACTGATGCTCGCCATACAAGCCCTCAACCAGGAGTTATGGTCTGTGCTGCCATTTCCTTTGATAGCCGGACCCCTTTGGTCGTCATTAAAGGCACACGTACCGCACAGCGGTACGTCGACGCTATTTTGAGACCTTTTTCGCTACCGTTCCCTTTGCAGTACCCTCGCCTTATTTTTTAGAAAGATAATGCCAGGCCACATACGGCACGTGTTGCTATGAACTGTCTTACAGCTTGTCAAACACTTCCTTCGTCAGCCAGATTGCCAGATCTCTCCCCCATCGTGCATGTCTGGGGTATGAAGGGAAGGCGACTGCATGTACCAGGGAATGCTGATGAACTATCCCGACAATTGGAGCAAATGTGGCAAGAAATACCGCAGGAGAGCATCTGGGACCTTTATCAGTCTATTTCACGCCGTGTGGCAGCTTGCATCCAGGCTAGAGGTAGATCGACACCTTTCTGATCTGGTTATTTTGTAACTATGTAACTCTGAAATAATTCTTTCAGTTGTTCTAAAATTTTAATCATTTTCTGTTCTGTACATAATCTTGCTATCCACCAATTTTTGTCTCCATCGGACAACTCCTTCTTCGATTTTTTTTATTATAGAGTGTATTTGCAAATGAATTGGTTGAACTGATTACTAGTTAAAAGTTATCCATAGAACAAATTTATAAAGCTGATGAAACTGGTCTTTTCTGGCAAATTGTACCGCAAAATACCTTGGAAATCTGGATAGAAAGGGCTCCAACTCGTGTCAAAGATTCCAAAGCGAAACTAACAATGCGTGCGCAAATGCTGCAGAAACGCGCAAGTGTAAACCTCTCGTAATCGGAAAAAAATACACGAACTCTATCATTTCAAAGAAGTAAGAGTTCCCGGTTATATATCGTGAAAATAAAAGAACATGGATGACACAAGTGTTAATAAATGATTGGTTTGAAAATCGTTTCATACCCCAGGCTCGGCAGAGTTCGGTTGGTTTACCTGATGATGAAAAAATTGCCCCGACTGTAGACAACCGTTCGGCTCATACGTCACTTTTAGTGAAAGATAATGTATCCATATTATTCTTTCCCCCAAATTGTACGTCCATCATTCAACCTATGGATATCGGCATAACTGAGCGCACTGAAATTCAAATATAAAGTAGAATTTTTAAAATCCATGTTAAATTTCTTGAATAATGGCAAGACTATTCAAGAAGTTGCGGAGAAACGATAATAAATGAAGATGATATAACAGAAGTTTCTCATTCCGATGACAATGCCACAATTATCAATGAATTAATGAACAACGAAATCTGTAGTTAAGGTTCTGGATCCAGAAAATACCGCTACCGGTAGGGAAGGGAGCGACAGAGAGGTTATTGAAAACGAAAAAAAAAAGACTCTCATCAATTCCAATCTAGGGAGGGTTAACGTTTTGAACGACTCTATCCTAATTTTTGATATTATAAATAACTTGCATTCCTTTCTTCTCTAATTCTTATATCTAAAATAGGCCACCACTGACGGGTCACAGAAATTATGAACTAAAATCTAATGACCTTTACTTAGAACTTCTGCAAAGTAGTACCTCTCTGTTTTCAACACGTTTAATTCCTTAACTTGCACCACTTCATCCATTTGTATTGTAACTCTACTGGCAACTCTAAATCCAAGTTCAAACCTCTCTACCATATTTCCCGCATAAGGCTTTTAATTTCCACCACAAATGCAGAAATAAATCCGACTGAATCAAACACCTCAGCTACTGTATTTAACACTGACCTTTTATTATTTCGCAGCAGTTCTAAACTATTCAACAATGATGTAACGTCTACTCGCAAAACATGCTCTTCCAAGTTCCCCATCAGGCCTAACACTAACTTACTATCTCTTTCAAACCTACTTTCTTAACGCAAACCATTCTGAAGACACAATTCATACAGCTGTTTAGAATTAGTGTTTAGCTTTCTCAAATTAAAGCAGGCGTCTCCCAAAATAGATACCGTTTCTGATGAAAGACTAAAAGCTGACTCTACACTTTCCCATCCATAACACAAATCTTCTGCATACAATGAGCTATATCTCGACGCAGTTTTTCTCTGTTTCTGATTATTTCTTTAAATGATATTTGACCGTTGCACTCAATAAAAAAGTGCACAATTACATCCATAATAAATAAATAGTAAATATGCTGTCCATATGCATAATTTTAAAGTCCTCACTATTATTATCAGAATACCACAAAAATTTTAAATATTGCCTATCTTCCTTTTCTATCCCAATCAACAAAAACGTCTTTTCTGTGTCACCACAAAATCCAGTTTTAATTTTTCGAAAGGCAAGAATGATATTCAAAATATTCGGATTTAGGTTTAGGCCCTTTTCCAAACAGTCGATTAATGATAGCTTTCCTCTTTCGGAAAATGCGGCAATTAAATCCCGTTCGAACTTGAGTACGTTTCTTATCTTTAACGACCACTGCTCGAAATGGCATAAATTGTCCCTTTCTCGTGGCCTCACACTTTTCAATAATGTTATTTTATACTCTATATTTAATTATGTTCATAAACTGTTCCCTCACAAAGGTGTTATTTTTTAACTCTAGCTGCACCCTTTCGAACAGCCCTTTCTCTAAACCAAAATTATTTTCCAAATTCTCAAGACTCCTTTTCCACAACAAACGAGCCTCATACCTCTGGTCTACGTATTGCACATCATACTCAAACTGCTTAATTATTTGTTTATCGCATTCGCTTCTTTCGAACGCCCAATTAGTAATTTCCATATTTTCCACTTTCCATAGCTGACGAATCTGTTCCGATAATTTTTCTTCCTCTACGGAATCAACTTATATAAATAAACCCGTTGAACCTTCTTCTGATGAATTTAGCTTCTTATTCTGTTCCCCCACGCTACCACTCAACGAACAACCAGATATTCTTTCATACAATACTAAACATTCTGTCGAACGACGCGTTTTCTCGGTTAACATTCAGTTCAAATAATTATTTCCAATTAAAATCTGCACCTCTGCCACGCATTTTCCGATAAATTAAATCCTTCTTTACATAGCTTATTTATGATATCTCTAGTTGGCCTCGCTATCGTATAAAAACATATAGTTTTAATTTCAAGTACCTGGATAATTAGAATAAATCCACCTTTATTTTTAATGCAAGTCTTTTTCTTTTAAACTCTTGTTACAGGCGCATTCGAAGATTGTAGGAATTCTTAATCTTTCCTTGCGAACATTTGGCAATTCTGCCTTTCTAGAAATGGATTGACCAACGTAAGATCTCTCGGAAGTAGAATCGCACAACAACTTAACACTAAATGCGGAATTATTTTCGAATATTTCAACCCACAAACTTCGGGTAAGAAATCATATCATTTAGAATTTGTTTACTCAGCGTTTTGAGGAATAGTTAACTGACGTTTGTTCTTTTACTCCGTTTGTGTTCTGCGCATTTTTTGTTAAGTTTTATTTTCTTGCACGTTCGAGTCACACAGGCTCTCTATAATGCGACTGGAATTTGCAAATATTACATTTAACACATTTCGCCTAAAAAAGGTTTTTTTGTGACCTTTTTCTAAACACCGTTTGCATTTAAGTTGATCTTATAGCGTTTTGTGTTTCTTTGAAATACTTAAGTGTCGTAGCCTTTTTGAGAGGTAAAAGCCACACATTCAACTGATGTATTAAACATCGCCGCTGATGCATTTTCTTTTTAATTGCAGCAAAATTCTCACGATAATTGTCAGTATTTGTTCTTTAGTTTTTCGAAACTGTTTGTTGGTTTAAGACCAAGTGTTAAAGACTTTTCGCGTGCTTCTACTTCTTTCTTTAGAAACGATAATTAATCTGACACTGTTGACTCTGCCGGTATTGGTTCTCTACTAAACTTTAACACTAAATTTTGAGGTATACACTTATATAAAATAGGAAATAGTACATTACCATAAAAATTATAATTAATATCTAATGTTTCTAAACTTCTAGTCTGAACCGTTATTTCATCATATAGTTTTCTTAAACTGGATTGACTTGAAAACTTGAATGACGCATAGGCTCCAAAGATAGGAAAACGTTCATATGGGCGCTAACTAAAATTTCTTTTTTTTCTAAATCTGTCATTTAAAATTTCGATGACTTTTTTATAGTTTTCTCCTGTTAATGGCAATCCGCTTATACCTTTTGCAGCTGAACCGGTAAGTAAGGATCTTAAATACTTTAATTTCCCAACACTTTGAAGCATATTGTTTTCGTTAATGGCAGCTTTATACTGAGCCAAAATTCAATAAATTTACATAAATCATCATTGAAAGTTTCTAAAGTAATACGAGGTAATTTAGTATTACAATTAGTTTTATTTCAAAAACCTCAGACTTTCAGAGTTGTTTGTTTCGGTTTTACCGGCATTTTGAATGCGTCTAGCGACTTTCGATTTACATCTAATGATGGATTCGCGGTATTTTAAAGAATGTTCTACTTCTTTTTCTAATTCTTGCATAGTGCTTTGAGCATTACTAACTTCATCAAATTTTAATAAACTAGCTTCTCTCTCGATTAACATTGAAAGCGATTCTTCCACATTTGAATTTTCATTTTGTAATTCGTCTTCAATTTTCTTAATTAATAATGTGTCGCTGGTTCGAACCGAGCGTCTAACTTTTCTATTTAGTTCAACAGTTTCTTCGAGACTCATTTTAATTTGCAAAGATAAATAGAATGCAAATAGAAATTATATCACTCATCTCCTTAAACTTACGTTTCGACCAGATGGCACCAAACAACATGAAAAACTCAATTTGTTGACTCATCGCATCGGTAGTTTTTTGATGTCATGTTGTACTGTATAAACACACATATTTTTCTTCTAATACTACTTTATGAATCAAAAATATACTTACTGGAATATTTACAAGCTATCTCAAACAATTATTACCGAGTTTTACATTACAAAAATGTGCCTCTCACAAACTATCTTTTCGCCATTTTTTTCAGTCAAGAGTAAACATAAGAAGAATACCATCATGAGAGCTAAAATAAAGCCCGCGCTCGTGTGAATACTCACCGGGCGACGCAGCGCCCTTTTTTTTAAACATGTTCACAACATTCTTTCTTACAAATCTATTAACAGCAAGGCTATCCTTTATTATAGCCCACCAAGATTTTTCACCAAAATTCTCCAAGCATAGCGGTAAATGATAGGATGTGGTAACCCATACCATTCTCAATGTAAACAACTGTAAATTTCTGGAATTACGATTACAGCCAGCATTTGCAGCTAATAGTGGTCGATTACATTTATTCAATTTCAATACAAATTACTGAGATATTCATTTACTCAAAGTTAAATGCACGTGACTCTGTATTCTTACGTTTTCGATATAGCTTTCTCTTAAAATTTGTTTCGCTCTGCACTGAACGAGGAAATGCAACAATTTAAATTATAATTATACTAAAATTAAATATCTAAATACAAAATTCATAACACTGTTATCGGCGATTATTTAACGCTCAGAAATTGTGGAGAATATTGTTTTTGAGATACGATTTTTGGCTGCTTTGGACGTAAGATTTTTGTATTTAGTTATGGCTTGCTGTATGCAGTTAGTGATGTTGTAATTAAGTATCAGGAGATCTTAACGGAAAATTTAAGGTGAAAATTTTCAAACAAGCGTAAATGTTTGGGAAAGCCGGGCATTCCAAACAGATATTTTATGTATGAATTTTAACAAGACAGTTTTAACTTGTTAGAGAACTTTTGTTGGATTGTAGTTGTTGAAGGATAGATTTTGTTGTGAAAAATGTAAGATACCATGCGGGTTAGTTAGTCAGAAAAATTCATCCAATAGTGGAATTTGGAGATGCAAAAATTGTAGGGCTGAAAAATCATTTAAGCTATGGCTCGCCCGTAGTAAGCTTAATTTAGGTTAATTAATTCTGAACTACATAATTATTTTTAAGGGCGAAACATCTAAAGGTTTTCGACATTGATTTTAAAATTACATCCTTTTGTCCTTTTCATTAATCATTCCTTAATATTTCTTTTAAAATCGTGTATAATAGTCTTATTTATTTCTATTATTCATGATTTCTGGTGAAAACAAGATGGTCGCCATTTTTTGAAACGCGCAGTTTCGTCGAAAGTCTTGTTAGTAACCATTTTTCAAAACACGGTATTTGACGCGCCTTAGCGTCAAAAAATTTCACCAAATTTTGAAGGTGGGCTATACTGAAGCTGTTCCATGAGCAACATCTCTTAAATAACCTTCGTATTCTCGATAAGCTATTTCTTAATATTCCTAATTTATAAGCAGATTTATTGTAGATTTCATTGTGTGGCTCCATGTTGCTTGTTTTCAGTTTGTAAATGTCTTTGTGATTTACGTTCGTTTCATAATTTGTCAGAGATGTAATTCCTTATGACTAAATAGTGATCGTCACGTAGAATGAGTTTTGGGGAAATACTGATGCTTTTATTACGTAAATATTCATGAGACACATATCCTAGCTGTTTATTTCTCTCTTTTCTCGCTTTCTTACGTTCATGGCGTGTTATTTACCTCGCAGCAATGTTTAATCTACAAATAAATTCCTCTTGAAACTCAGTGCTTAAGCCAATGATACTAAAGCTCTGTGCCGCGGCACTTTTATGTACCATCAAATTCTTAACGTGTGACGACGAATTTTAGAAATGCATATAGAAAAAAATTATAATGGATTCCCTTCTAGTATACGATACACATGCGAATTGGCAAAATTCGGTTTTTAAAGCCTTTATTTATAAGGGCGCCAATTGTTTCATCCAAGCCGATTTTGGTGTTCTGGAAGAAAGCGCATTTCGGAGCATTTTCGCGCATATTCAGAACATAATTTAAATTGAGAAGTTCTGATTGGTGCAGATGGGAGACTAGCTTACTTATCAGACATTTTTGTTATTTTTAATAACATAAATTCAAGTATGCAAGCGCCGAAAGAGGATGTATTAAATTCAACAGATAAACTGGTGGGATTCCCAAAACAAATAACTTTATGGAAAAATAAAGCTCAGGAAGGCAGTTTGGAAAAGTTTGAGTCAGTTCCAAAAGATTTTAATAAAATTAATATTGTTATTCATAAAATTGTTGTTTACCATTTGATAACAGTAGAGGAGAGAATTTTTTATTATTTCTCAAATTTAGATATAAAAAAATTTGATTGGGTTCGCAATGCATTTGTGATAACGAATACTTCTGTATTTGAATTAACTTTGAATGAAGAAGAAGAACTAATTTCGCTTTCTAATAACCATGATTTAATTTTAAAATATCGGAAGAATAAATTAATTCATTTTGGATTTATTGAATATTAGATGCGATAATATTATCACAATTTTATAATATTTGTATATATTTTATATATATTTTGTACATATATTTATACATATATATTTTATACATATATTTATACATATATTTTATACAATAATATTTATATGTATTTTATACATAATTTTGTGCGAATTTGGGTTTTCAGTATTATCCAAAATAAAAACGAATAAAATACCCAGATTGTTAAATGTAGAAGACGATATGAGAGTAGCATTGTCATTTTTGCTACTAAATATAAATGAAATTATCACAAAACATCAAGCTCAAATTTCTCATTAAAAGTATTCTTGTTGTTAACTTGTAATTAATCCTTAATAAACGCACTGATGTTTTTGTAGTTTAAATGTGTGCCGCGACAAAAAAATGGTTGAGAATCACTGGCTTAAGCTATCAATCTCAGAGCGACTCGCTTCATTGCCGGACGACTGATCTTTTTCTATCATCTGAGTTTTCTACGTTCATCATCAGTTCCAGAATGTTATATCTTATGTATACGACACTTAAAATCTAAAGGCGTTCCATTTGTTCGTGGAAGATTAGCTATTCCGCTCGTTTCCTTTACGCCTTATCTCTTAAACCATCAATCGAATCGATCTCTGAGTCCAAGTAAACAGTTATGCGATTAAAATAGTAATTTTTACCATCTATTAAACTTCTTACGTCTAGACATTTTACCATCTTGAACCTGAATTGCAATGTTATTAATAGTTCTTCTTTCTTTGCAGTTCTGTGGTTTTTGTTATTGTTTTATACATGCATCCATATCTATAAGCACAAAAATACTAAAGCATACAGAATGCACATAAAACCTGCAGTCAGGAAAATAATAAGCTAATAACGCATAATAGCTTATGTGTTGAACAGCTGTGTACATTTATAACAATAGCCGAATGCCTTAGCAGTTTTGAAGGAAAAGATCAAAAATTACCTTGCATATTGTTCAATACAGGAAAACATGATGCTTGGAAATAACTATCTTTTAAACCAACACTAATACGCATTTTTTATGGCCATATCAAACGCTTATCAAGAATGAAGTCATCCATTACGATATCTGAATGGGAATTTCCGCGGTCTTATTAAATTTTTGCACGAAATTACCCCATTATGTAAAATGCGATTTTATGATATTAATCAGTTCTTCCTTTGCAGCTTCTTAGCTATCGTCATGTTTGAAAATATTGCACGGTTTTAATATTCTAAAGGTTTCTTTTGCAAAATACATTTGCTATCTTTCACGCGCGCCTTTTTACATGGTATCGTTATTTCCTAAGATCGTACGAGAGCGGTAAAACCTTCTGTTTTAAGAAGAGAACTGAAATTTATGTACAATGAAAAGAGTTGATTCTGGAGATCGTTGATTTTCGCTTTTGTTAAGGAATGGGACATTTAGCTTTCCTACATGTATACCGATAAGGATATAATCTGCATATGCATAAACATAAAGATGCTTAGAAATGATATTTTTTGTATATACGTATATATATATATATATATATATATATATTCAATATAATGTAAAAAAGAAGTTCAAAATCTAATTCAAATAAATGGTAAGACTGAAAATTTGTAAACCTCCTCAGTGCTTAATGAGATTTGCACTAATTTAATACACCTTTACAACTTTTTCCCAAGTACTAAATATTTACTTTATTTCGGAAAATGGGATTTTTAACTAAAATGTTCGCTTTTCAACAGTTTCATAAAGATTGAAATATGTTTACAAATTAATGATAGTTCTATTGGTACCAAAAATTGGATTAAAATAATCCTCTTTTTTAAAGAATTAATTTTATCAAGAGCTACCAAAAACCAGAACATTTCAGTTTTACTTTCAGATATACAGACGATGTTATTGCAATAAATAATTAAAATGAAAGATAAATACAAGGCATCAATCCTAAAAACCTTAAACTTAGTAAAACACACACGGATAATACCGAAGCAGATTATTTTTAAATGCAAATGACAAATTAAACAAAATAACTTTATTTGACAAAAGAATACTTCAATTTCAATAACGTTGAGCTGAATAATTCGCAATCTAATCTCCACAAAAATGAGACAAAATACTGTTATCAATCTAACCAAAAGAATTAACAATATATGAAACTAGTGGAAGTAACCGATTTCAGAAGTTAGATCGAGAGTGACGCATTAGCAACAGAGAGAAAGACACCGCTGTAATCCTTCTTTAGTGACGATGCAAAAAATACGTTCGTAATCATGCATTTTTGAGTCTGATGCCGTATGGGACCCACATAAAAAATTTCGATAGAAAAATAAGTTAATTTTTTTCATTATATCACCAACAATGGCACGCAGTTTTTAATGATTTTCGTCTTTCTAATCAAATGGTCGTAAGCAAATGGTCGCTCAAGTTTCATCCAACATTTCACCTAAATAATGCGAACAAACAAACAAACACACATTCTTCTTTATATTTATAGATTTTGTAAAACTTAGAAATTTTTTATTAACAAACTGTACGATTTGAAAGCGAGCAGTGGCAACAGTTTTAGAAATAAAGCAGTTTTATCTCCAACGCGCGAGACTGTTGCCACTCAGAAAAATGATGGCGAAAATTAGCGCTTTCAGAGTTTTTAATTAATGCTTCTGCTGATTAAAGTCGTACGAAGATGGGAATAGTCGAAATGGCTTCCCACGAATTTTTGGAATCGGGATGAATGTATTTTAATATGTGGCAATGCTGTTTTTATTTCATCGTAAAACTTAGTAATTTTTTATTAACAAACTCTGGAATTGAAAGCGAGCAGTGGCAACAACTTTCGAAATAAAGCAGATTTTCGTCTCCAGCTTCTGAGACTGTTGCCACTCGGAAAAATGAGGGCGAAAATTATCTTTTTACCGAGTTTTTAATTAATATCTCTGATTTTAGCTATTTTTTTAGAAAAAAGATGGACGTCGATATTTTCAGGACCAAGAAAAGAATTGTAGAAAGTTTTGTGACGATAGCTATAGTAGTGACAGAGTTATTAGCGAACACACACGCACGCACACACACGCACACACACACGCACACACACACCACACACACCACACACACACACACACACAAACACACACACACAGACTTTCTTCTTTATATATACATATTACAGAAATGATTTTATACAGACATAGAATATTTATTAAAATACTACAAAGTAATATAATTCCACATAATTTTTCAAGAAATAGCTTGATAAATTGCAGTTGTCCGTCTAAAATTATTTTCATCTTTTAATTGTTTATCATAATAGGCTACAGTTTCATGTTGCTGGCCATTATGGGGTGCAGCTTTTTATTTTATGTTTATTGCTTTTCTTATTGCTTTGCGAATATTTTATTTAACAGTGGCAACGACAGAAAAAAATTATGAATGTTCTGTATACAAACGAATTGTAGATAGCTGTGAATAAAATTTTCCCTGTGATAAAATGGCAAAGAGTTTCAAGTATCCTGCGGATTTCTTGAAGGGAAGGTAACAAAAAGAGTTTTTTTTTATCAAATATTGTTAGATGTTAAAGGCAAAGATCAGAAAATAGAACTTAGAAACAATAAGATAAATGGTGCTGAACTCCCGGGATAACAAGTGATCTTTAGATAGAATACGATTACAGTACTTATAACTGTTCGATTAGTTACTGAATCTTGATTATTAATATGGATAAGTTAAAAGCACTAATAAAGGAACCAGGAATGCTAAGAGCATCAGTTGCGAAACTGATCACTAAGCTGGAAAACGAAACAGAATCGGATAATAAATAGTATTAAATTTGATTTAATTGAAGATGACTTCTCTATCTTAAATGAAAATAATATATTAATACTAAGCACTGACATTTAGTCTGCCATAAAAGACGAAAAAATATGAAAAGTAAGACAGGCAGCTTGGAATGAAAAAACATAAAATTGGTACTCTTCTGTTATCAGAACTGGATTGCGAAATGTATGTATGTATGCATGTGTGTATGGATGTATGTGTTCATGTATGCACATGCATAAGTATGTACGTATGTGCGTGTGTGTATGCACAATATACATACATCCATACACATGTGCATACGTACATTTCTGAATCCGATCCCGATAACAAAAATGTATCATAAAATTGCATTATGCAAATCGAAGACCAATACAATATTTAGAAATAGGAAAGGTGTTAAATTAAATGAGATGCCATCTAATTCTTCTAGTTTAGATACAGCAGAAAGTATAAATATAAATGGCAAATTTCCGAAATTAACCAAAAATAAATTTAAAGCCGACATATGTGAATTTCAACGTTCTGGCACACTACCAATCTGCTGTACATATTAACTCTGTTTTTAAAGATGTTGACAATTTAATTACCTGAGATCTTTACTAACTAATCTTTAACTTTTAAGGGATCACCAGTAGTCGCCGAAAATTATGACAAGGCGAAAAATATTCGGAAAGAAAGGTTTGGTAAAAAAGAAATTTTAATAAATTTATGAATAAATTTTAATAAAGAAAAAATGAAACGTCTACTGAATTTAAAGCGAGTAAAAAATAAGTGATATCAAAACATTATATAACTTATTTATAGTTTAGAAATTGAAAATAGAAGCTTGATTCCTTTAACATTACTCCGAATTTTTAAGCTACTTTTTACACCCACTGATTGAGAGTTTATTCGATTTTTAACACCTGGCACAGAAACCACAGTAACTAACATTTTGGAATTATTGAACAGAGCAGAGAGCGCGCAGTTTTCCAAACATCACCATATTATTCTGAGTTTAACATAAGAACCGAATAAAATAAATATCAATCGCGGGACCTTACTAAAAATAAAAAATATCATACTATCATACTGCGTTCAGAAATAAATATTTTGCCATTGCAGTTGCCTCGTGAGTACAAATATATAAAACGCCGATTGTATATCTTGTGGAAAAATGGAAAATGAATCTTTCAAACATTCCACTTCGAATTAGGCAAGTCGAATCGAGGGCTGGCACATGCTACTAATGTTTTCTTCAGGCTGATACGTCAGCCCGTTGCAGCTCGGATATACTACGAAGGAAATATTTAATAAGACGTGCTGATACTGCATTTATAAAACGGTCATAGCTCTCAAATTTCAATATTTATTGGTAATAATATTTATTGGACAATAAAAAGATTATCAAGTCTTGTTGTCCCAGAAACCTTATTTGGTTACACTATAAGTAAAACTGAAGCATTAAGTAATGCTTCCACACTTCCTTCCGTAATTACGGTAATGATAATGAATGTAGTTGCGAATATTTCCCATGAACAGGGTTTTCAAACTAGTGTAGCTCTATTACGGTTATGGGATTTAGATGCAACTGGAATACTTGATTGTACAATAAATGGAAATGACAATGAAGTAATGGAGATTTGAAGAAACGATTGAATATAAAGCAATCGTTATGAAACTGCGTTGGAAGGATAAGGCCATCAAAATAAGCAGTATTTGTAACGTCGCCTTAAATAGACTGAGCAGTTTATTTAGAAGGTTTAAGAAAAATCCTAAAATTTATGACAGGCATTAAAGGTTAATTGAAGGTTATCTAAATAAGGGAATAGCTGAAAAGGCTCCGAAGAATTCTACAGGAAACGTTGAGGACCAAATTAAAGTCCTTGAGTATCAGATCTGCTAATTAATTTTCGTCAACAAAGAATAGCGTTTGATGCAAATACAGCAGCTACATTTTTAAAAATTCTTAAAGATGCCTGGGAACAAAAATGCAGTAATGTGAAGCTTGGGGACAAAAATGCAGTAAGGTTTCTTCGGATTGCAAAGAGAAAGGGGAAACCGATAATTTTAAGAATGACGCATGTTATATTCGGAGGAAACTGTAGTCCCTTTTTACTATCAGAAACTCTAAACATCGCTGAAGGAAGTTGAAATCACAATGCTCAAAGATCTGTCAGCTTCTTGAAGAAAGAATTAATGGTACAGATAATTAAGAAGGGGTTGCAAAATTTTATGAAGACGTGAAAAATTTATGATGCTTGCTAGTATTAACATGAGAAAGTGGAGAAACATTAACTCCCAATTACACTACACTAGTGGTATGAAATTTGAAAACAATTACTAGTGGTTTTAAATAGCTGAAAATATAAAGTTTAATGAAGATGGAATGAACAGGAGGATATATTAGGATTGTTAGGATATATATGGTGTTAAAAAGCAAATAGACTAAAATTTCGAATTGAAGATGAATTGCTCAAAGATCCGACTGAGGAAATAACGAAATGGAAGGTTCTTCAAGTTCCGAGCGAAATATTCGATCCTATCGGTTTCATATGTCCCCTTTTTATAGCTAGAATGTTGACAAAGAGGATGCACCACTAGACCAAAAATTATGGAAAAGATTTAAAACATATTATAATGGAACTGCTAAACTAAAAATGATGAAATTCCAGGACAAACAATCAAAATATGATCTGTCAAATATTAAATTGCACTGTTTTACAAATAGCAGCCCAAAGGGGTATGGCGCAGTTGCATATCTGAGAATGCAATGAAAATATAATAAAAACATCATTTGTCCTGTCCAAGGCAGGAGTGGCTTCCATAAAAAAGGCTACGTTACCTCGATTGGAGCTTTTGGAAGCATTCATAGGAGCTCGGCTCATCGCATTTATCCAACATTCCTTGCAGAACTTAGATGTGAAGATGTACATCTGTGCAGATTCAGAAATAGTACGGTACATTCGATCAAGACTGATCCGACGAATCAGAACGGAAACAATTTGTACAAAATAGGTGTCTAGAGATCCAAGAGGAAACTGATCCCGATTGGTGGAGTTATTTTCCCAGCTATGAGAATTCTTCGGACTTACTGGCGAAAGGATAGAAATTCGCGTCCGATTATTTATATTTATAGTGAAGTTGGAGAACCACATCCGCTGACATCATGTCATTTTCTAGTTGGACGAAGCCCAACATCTTTATTATTTGGTACATTTCATGATCCAGGTTCAACTAAAGACAATTTAACGAGGAGATTCAAGAGTTTTAAATATTTATTTCATTTTATACCTTCCATTTAATCTTTTTAATAAGTACTGGCATATTTTTGAAAACTGTCCTTAACTTTATCACTTCTAATTCCTTCAGTGTTGAGGAATAAAAATGTAACAAAAAAGCAGGTATTAAATTTGAATAAATACAGTATGCAGACAAAATAAGAAAGGTGAAGTATCATACTTAAAGAAAATGCTTTTTCTAGCGCATGCGCATGAAACTGCTGGAAACAATAAAACAAATGTAGCAATAAATAAATGTAAGCATGTGAATACTTTTCTTTCGAAAATGTCCTTTTTCAAGACAATGGACAGTAATAAGGACGATATTAGAGATTATGCTGATTCCGAATAATGGATTAGCTTCCAGGCGATTACAAATTCAAAATGAGATCAAGAACTTTTAAAATCACCTTCAGATTCTAACAAAAAAATCCAGCTTTCAAAAGTCCTTAAATTCATAAATAGCTATTCATTCAAAGAAAGCTCTCTTGAATTATGAAAAGAAGGAACGTTCTGTTAAAATGAAGTTCAAGATTATCCATATTAAAATCAGCTCTATTGCTAATAATTAGCTTTTTCTCCAGAGTCCTGTGATGAACAAGCAAAGATTTGAAAAACCAGGGTAGATAAACTGGGACTCGATGCTGCCTTTGCTGTTCTACAAAACAAACTTTCAATCTATCAAGAGCTTGGAAAAGCTCAAGCAGAAAAGAAAGAAATGCATGCATATCCCCTGGAAGTTAAAAACTCTGCATGAAAAATCAAATCCAAAAGAAAGTAAAATGAATGGAAAAGTCCATATCAACCTTCAAAAGCTCTTTAAAAAGAAGAGCCTATGGAGATTGTTCAATGCAATCAATATAATATCTATTGATTGGATGCTATTGAATGCTATTGATACGGAGAAAACTCCTGAATCCGGAAGAAAACCGGATGAAACATTTCTCCGTATTGTTTTTGCACAAGACGGTATTGACTGGCTAAAAACTGATACATTATTTAGTGAAAGATGCGAGGACTAGGAAAAGGCTTAAATGAAAACAAAATTCCTCTCCGTATGTGTAAAAGTTCCAACATTCGTAATTATCACGCGAAAACTCCAGGGAAAAAGAATTTCTTTCCACAAGTTCCATTTGTACAGCGAAAGGAATATCAAAGCAGTGTTCGAAAATCTCCTCTCTTCAGCAAGCGAGAAAGCGATTGGCAAAAATGCTCAATATAAGAGGTGAAACAGTTCACAAAATCAAATTGAAAGATTTACGATAAATAACCTTTAAACTTTCTTGAACTGAGAAGAAATACAGCAGGGAAAACGTTTTAAACCTGAATAATATATTCAGCGCTAATGTAAAGATCCAGACGACTGCCACAATGTTTTCGCTATCAGGAATGCGGCTCATCAGCATGCATGCAATAATGAGGAACATTGCTGTAAATGTAGGTCGTCGAAATGGGCTTTGCCCGGAAAAGCCAGAATAAAAACCGACTCCTATTTTCCGTGGAGATAATCAGCAGTTATTAAAGATACAAATATTACAAATCGAAGTTTGAAAAACTAAAAATCAGCGAAAACCCACAGATCTTGAATTTGAAAAAGATGTTCCAGCTCTCTATACAAATTAGAAAATTATGATGCAGTTCGGAAGACGATCTCATACGATCTCTCATTTTACTACCGTGAAGGTCCGGGGCTGATTTTCAGCTACTAGTTTATACTTTAAAGTTATACGCCAGAAGCACAAGGAATTTCCAAGTTCCAAGTGTATCGGAGTTTGAGAGTACAAATTGGTAAATCATCCTTATTTACAGGTAAATCACAAATAATGCCGAAAAATGATAAATACTATATTTATCATTCTAAATAATTCAACATAAAGAATTTCTATTATGCTATCCTTTGCTACTTACTGCTTATCAGAACTATTTGATGATTTTGTTCTGAATTTAACTTTCGAAATCAGATACACCTAGCATTATATATTTGTTCTACACAGACAAGAAAAATGAAAATTTCATTTAAAAACTATGAAAGAATTTTAAACACTTTCAATGTAATAAACAACAGAGGGATTCACTGAGAATTAAGGAATGCATTTAATCAAATCAAAGAAGCGCTTCGGTTAAACCAAATAAAACAATTACTTAAAATAATTAAATATTTTTCCCAGAAATAAAAGATTACTTACACAGATGCGAGAATTAGAGAACGATGTTGGTCTTGGTTTTGGGTCTACGAAGAAGCGCTATATTTGAAATCTTAAAGCAAATTATTTTTCTTGAAATTTCGCAATTTCGTGTATTATTTAATAACATTTATGTCTTTCGAAATGCACACTTTATGAGGATAGGCTTGAGAGCATTAGATTATTTCCTAACACATTTGTAAACTGAAATTATTAGTAAACTGTAAATAGCTGGCGATACTGCCGTATTGAAATTAATAAATTTCAAGCCAAGCCTAGAAGGTTAACATACATTTAAATTTTTGATATAGTATTAAACTTTAACTATTAAATAAATTTTTTAATCCGTTCTACCTGTTATTTTTATTTGCAGGATTTGTAAATTTAGAGAATCTTTCAGTCTACAGATCCAAGAAAATTCAGCATTCGTACCATCTTTACATCTGCTTTCGCGGATGTCCTTAGTATTGCGCTTTAAATGAAAGTTTTCACTTCTTATCCAGTAATTTCTATTATGATGAATACAATATCTTGTAACATTATACTTTGATTACGTGCTCTTTTTCCTTTTAAAGCAGCTGAATGACCCATTTGAATTTGCACAAATTTGTAGTTCCTAAACTTCTAAACTATTAATTTGTTTCTTAGATATTCTAACGACAGTTGAGTTCCTGATTTATTTTATATTGCGGTTATTAACGAGTTGTAGGAGTTTGAAAAAAAAACATCGTAAAATTGCTACCAAGTTATTTTCTTTATAACTTCTTCACTTATACTATGCGGGTTTTCAGTCGATTCTTATACTACCTTAATGTGTTCCTATATTTTAATACTTTCATTATATCTAACAGAATGTAATTTCGAATAAGAAACAATTTGTTAAATTTACGTATTCATGAACTGATTTTAACTTTCGCCGTACTTCTTTGCCAGATTTACTATGTGAAACGTGGATTGCTTGCAAAATGTTTAGCCAATTACCATAATCAGTGTCATAATTTTCTTGAAACACAAGGTATCTAAACCTTCTTTTATTAGAGGTTGTTCTATTTTAAATTTCGGAACTAAATAATTTTCATCTGTTAATTTTTCAATGTATATTCATTCTTTTAAAATATACATTATTACCCGTAACTGTTAACTTTAAACTTTATAACATGTATTTTCAGCAACAAGAGAAACGTTTGAATACTTTATGCAGCTTGAATCTTACTATAATATATCTTATTTTAAAACTTCAATTTTCTGAAGCAAGTTTTTCAAACAAAATTCAATCTCATAATCACCGATATGTTTGCATTAAACCTTAAAACACTCTACTGAGATCTTCTAGCGCAGTCAAAAACCGAATCACGTATTACAATAACCATGATTTCTTTATTGAGAAGAAAGAAATATTATTATTCGGCTTGAGCAGAACAAAATAAATCTTAAACTTCGGATACATTTATAAAACTGAATTCATAATTCAAATGTTGAAAAATGACTTACATAGACTAATTCTGTCCTCTTAGAAAGTACCAACATTTTTACCTGTTAAGCGACGTTGTTACTGCCGTATTGTTTACCAAAGACAGAAAGCAGAGTAAGCTGAAATAGCTAAAAGGATATCACTCTCAATCCTGTCTCACCAATTTATACTTTTTGACGCACGTTTGATGCAGGTTTTTGAATTTCATTACGCAAAAAAGACGTAACATTATGTATTGAGACTGTATACTAGTTTTATGTAAGTAATATTGAAACTAATGTTCCTATAGTTAATTTAAAGATACTTACTTTTCTCAATGACTTTATTTCCCTCGCTGTGTACTATATTTCTTCAATTTATGTTTCTTTTGAATACCTCACATCTTTTGGAGGAATTCATGAAGGCAAATTTTTTTCTTTGCTGTTTAATAAGCATTTACAAATTTCCTTAGTTATTAAAAACTAACAACAGTAATAAATATCACTCACTCATTTCCTCGTTCCTTGTACCACTTACAAATGTTGCTTCTTTGCATATTAAGTGTCAGTATTTTCCCTAAGTTCTTTTTTCTTTAACTTGCAACCTTGAATATTGAAGATGATGACTATCACCATCACACTGCTGCCTTCATAGTCGAACGTTTAGATCGTCATCCTTATTCTAAGCGTCATTGATACCGCAGTTTAATTTTTCCCCCTGTTCGATGAACAACTACCTAGAAGCTTACAGCCTTACATGTCCAGCTATTGTTTGCGAATCATTAGAAAATGTGTATGGTGTTATCTAACAGTGGTATGCGGACAAACGTAAAGGAAGTTCAACAGATAATCCCTGCAATAGTGGCGAAATAGAATACTATACAATGTAGGTAATAAACTGCAGTGCGGATATAAAAAAAAATAATTAAACTATTTAGAGTAAGGTATCATATCAGTGTGTACAATAACGCATGTATCATACGTACAAAATCTGAGTGCATTCAATAATACAAGTCATAGTAAAGTTTTCGGAGAGACAGATTAGCAAACAGTATATGATACAATATTTTCAGTTAACGTAATGTAAGATATCTAGCGCTGTGGCTTAATAGCAGCAGAAATAGAAGTATTTTATGACAGAGTTAAAGACACATGCACAAATATTGGGACAGCGACTGATTAGTGACACATAACTAAAGCTAAAATAGCAAAACATAAACAAATCTAAAAGTACTAAAATATGTATAAACAAAAACTAAACTCAGTGGGCCATTGCCTCCAGTGCCCTTTTTCTGATTTCTTGACCATTTTGGGTCCCAGACTGCATCCGCATATGTCCTGGACAAGTGGTCAGCTTGTCGAAGGACCTCGGTGTTTAGTCCTCAAGCAAGCTTGGTACTCATTTTATCGACCCACATAAGGATGAAAGGCTGAGTCAACCTTGCGCAGCTCGGAGAAGAAGAAGACAGTTTGATATGAAGACAGTTTCCTCTAGCGCAGTTCTTTTCCAATGCTGAGAATAGCCATAAATCTCATGTCATTCTCCTCCTTGTGGAACGGTGTTTGAACACCAGCCTACTAGCCTTGCTTCTTCTGGAACAAGTTATGAAATAGTTAGCTAAATAACTCAAAGAAGTTTTTCTACAGTTCATTTATACAGATAATAAAATAGTCCAAATTTTCGAAAATAGGCCAAACCTTCGCAATTTTAGGGAACGCCAGTCACAAGAAGTCTTTGAAAAATCACGTAAGTTAAAATTAAGGTCACTAAGAGCAACGTAGGCATAGAAGCAGCAGAACTAATAAGCAAGAAAAGTTCAGGAATTTAGGAACAATTGGTGACGATTAAAATTATGCAAGACCTGGTTTTCCTGCTTGATTAGAATTCTCATTACCAGCGTTCCTATAAACGTGTGCTTTATTCTTAAGAGTATTTGCGTATGAGATTTCGGTGGTCGGCATGTTTAAATTTGAATTGATAACACTAACAAAATTATTCTTTGTGTTTGAATCAACATTCAGTATACGATATTTACCAAAATTTAGGACATCTCCGAAATTTTGCAATGGGGTCAGTTTGACCACAGTTGCAAAACGTAACCTGTTCTAATTTTTCGGCTTCACGAATTTCAATTTTTTGCTGACCGGCACATTTCATACATCTAGGCTTTAAGATGCATTCTTCAGAGGAGTAGTGAAACTGCTGGTAATTTTATCACCGAAACACAGCCTTTATACGGAACCACATATATATTGAAATAGAAAAAATTTGGTAATTTCGTAAATGTGTTCATTACCAAATTAATTACTTACATTTTTATTGGACCTGGTAATTGTTTTAATTGGACTTGGTTTAACAGCATGGGTCTTTTAGTTTTTAACTAAAAGATCTTAGCAATTTGCTTTATAGTAAAGTTCCTCTTCAATTTTATTAACAGGCATATCTGTAGGCAGCCCTCTAAATAGTATCTTAAGTGATGTTTCAAATTTTTGTCTGATAATATAGAGATCAAGATGGTTATATTTAGAAATAATTCTGTGATTCCTTTTCTCTTTAAGGGAAATTTCCAAGAATTCACCATTCACCGGGCCAAAATATTTGACTCAGTATCACGTTTAGGAATTTTCAGAAAGTCGGAAAATTTAAAGATAGGATGCCACTGTGAATCTCATATCGCTGAATCTTGGTTGTTTACATGCAGGGTACTTTGGTGTTGACAGATCGATATCAGATACTGTTGCGAATGCTTACCATGCATCTAGACGTTGAACCCTGGGACAAAACATCTGGAATCACTTGCATTATAGAGCAACGCGCTCAAAACAATGTTTTCGTTGAAAAATATATGCATCATCATTTCATGTCGGTAGCTATCAATTTAAAAGCGTTCCTATTATTCCCTACAACAGTCTTCTTGTTTCAAGTCCATTGTTAATAAAGTGCTTGACTCAGTTTCTTTTTTTTGTTTGCTGAAATAACTAACCTAAGCTTAAATGTATCTCATGACTATCAGAAACCTAAATGTAAAGACCGTCGAATACTGTCTGTTCGATCCGAGCTCGAACCGAGAAGAACGGGCTAGCTGCAGTGGTGATTGTGTGTTTTCCTCCATGTGCAACGTGTGAAAGAGCCGATTACTCTTAGAAAATCCTCTACAAAGGCTTTCTTTCCCTTAAGAAGACAGCCTTCGTGTGCGTTGTCACACTCAAATAACCTAACCTAACCTAACCTAAGCTTCTCATGTTTCAAAAGCATTTAAAATTAGTCACAAAGGCCTGAAGATAAAAGATGTTTTTGACCGAAAGTACTAAGTTATCACCGCCATTTTTTATAGTAAAATGAAATTTTTTCCTCTCTAAATAAGCCGCCACTTAGCACCAATATAAATATCGGCGTGACATAGCTATATGGTAGCTTTAACGATGCATGCTGCGGATTTCATTTAAAACTGCCGATAAATTTATTCTCTCATGAAATCGATGCCACATAAATTTGGTTAGGTAGGAATCTTACTGAAGGCGGTCATTACCACTCTGACGTTTGCTTATCAATTTTGCAATGTTCCACAATTTTACAACAGTGTGATTGTTTTTTCAAAAAAAATGAGTACCTATGCGAAA
>KK115186.1:6127-73437 GCA_000611955.2 Stegodyphus mimosarum
AAAAAAAAAAAAAAAAAAACTGAAGGCGCGAAAGACAATTGATCAATTGATACAGCATCATCACCCGATAACATAAGGATTTTTCCTCCCTCGATCATATAAATTTCCTTTTACCGACGAAGAGAGGACTTTCACGTGACCTCTCACCTCGCAGCACTTAACTGACGCCCCTTTTGGACGACTCTATGCGTTTTGGCGAAGTGCCAACAGAGACTTCGCAATAAACGGTCGAACTATACCTATTAAGTAACAGCATAACTACTTCATTTAAGTAAAATCTTATAAAATTCATAACAAACTATTTCTATTAACAAATTTAGTTATTTCTTCACTCTATTATTGCACTACAAATAACAGCAAACAAATATAGAATACTACTATTCCTAACAAACTTTAAATTTTCTATCTTATTATTGCGGAGTAAAAATAAGATCTTCTAACCATCAGATTCAGTTAACAGAATTTCAACAATACCTCCCTTTTTTAGGAAAGATAAAATTATTAACACAGGAGCAATTCTATTTCAGTTTATAATTATCTTTAACTCTGCGTGGAAGTAAACTCATCAAATAAACTAAATTTAAATTTTCTTAGAATACAGACATTTTAAAATGAAACCGTAATTACATTTTTCTATTTTGTTTTGAATAAGTGATTAACCTCTCTTACTATTGTAGTTAACTATAAACTGATAAATATCGAAAACCCATTTTTTTAATTTAGTTAAGAGCTAATCGAATACAAAAAAAAATAAAATTTTTCTTATCTGAGCATCCAGACCCTCGTGACGAATCAAGCGCTAAGCAACGTCGATTGTGACTGGGACTACTGCACCTCTATCGATGCTAGGAAACGGAGTCAGACCAAGGAAAACGTGAAATTTTGCAACGTCATTGAACGCAATATGGAAATCCTTAGATGTACACGTTTAACATCGGGATCCTCATTTTAGCTAGAAGCTTTAAGTTCTTGAACGCCTCTGCCCCGAGGTGAAACATCAACAGACGAAGTTATTCCGAATCAATTTTACGTTGAATGGATGGATGAGACAGTGTGCTGGCAATCGGTGCTGAGAATTTCATAGTGAGGGTAAAGAAATAGTACAAACATCATCAGATGAAGTTATTCCGAATCAATTTAACGTTGAATGGAGGGATGGGGCAGTCTGAGCCCAATGAAGCTTGAGCATTTATCGGTGATATTCAATTGAATCCCAAAAACTAACAGAGATTTACTCAGTTCTCGGGCCATGGCCACGAGATCCTAGGTTAAAATTATCCATCGCTGAGTTAAGACGAACAAATCCCGCTACCAAGCGAGAGCCAACAGCATAACGGAGAAAGGCGGCAAAAGAAGAAGAACAACACCCGAAGGGGCTTTTTGTTAAGAGAGGAAGCCCATAAAACGGCAAAAACCGCTAAAAGGGGGGAAAATCCAGTACTACAAACCCCGCTTACACCCCTTTAAAATTTCTCCTTTTTCCGAGGTGTTGAACTAAACACAAATTCAAAAATCGCCAAACCTCGCCAAACGAATGCCAAGAATTTGGGAACACGTGCAAGGCCAATTGGAAAACCTAAAAGTCATCCCACTCGAAAGTTCCCTTAACATGTAGCAAGCGCTATAACTCAGCTAAAAAGTGCATCTTTTTCAATCCCTTCCACCATTATTCTCATCACAAAGTAAAGTGTAAAATTCAGTCAAATAATTGACTGTATATCAAAATCTGTTAAGTCTAGAATAGTGAAAGTGATCTTAAATTATAAAGCTAATTTTTATGCTTCTAGTGATATAAATTAAGAATGGGTAAACCCAAGTTAAGTAATATAAAATCAAGTTTATTACGTAGAAAAAGCATCCAATTCCATTGTGTGTTTCAACGCGTTTACGAGTAACGAGTAGAAAATACATATCAATCTTAACTACCAAAAAACCAAATTAAAATTAAACAAAAGCACAGATATTAAATAAAATACATGTTGTGTAGCATAAATTTAAAATAATAATAAAATTAATTCTTAATAAGTCATAACTTAAATAATTAAGTGAATTTGCTACACAACATTTCACAGACTTTGGCAACAATTTGTAACCCCAGATTCGCATCGAGAAGGTTCAGCCAAGGACTGCCAACCGCTACCACGAGCGCTGATGATTGATATTTGTTATGCACATGAAGGAATAAAGCCTCAGCTTCGACTCAACTCAGATGCTCCCTTGCTGCAGCTACTTGAAGGTTGTTGTCAACGTCAAATCTGGACAAAGATTCACGAAGGGTTAGGGGTTAGGGTTATTCAATTACGGCAAAGCACACGAGGGCTATCTGCCTAAGGGGAGGGATGCCTTCGTGGAGGACTTTCTAAGGGACACTGGCTCGTATACACGTTACACATGGGGAAAACCACGAAAACGCCCATGCAGCCAGCCCGTTCGCGGGATTCGAACCTCGGACCGAACTACCATTATTCAGCGTCTTTACCGCTCGGCCGCTGGTGGGCGATTCACGAAGGAGGTATGTACGCAAGACAACGAGCCATTTGCGTGCCGCTCACGTCACGTCATGGAAGGTGAGGTGGGCACGTCAACGTGCCCAGTGAAGGGCTGCTCCCTTAACGGATAAGTCCAGGCTTAGCCTCGAAAGCGAAAGAGGCGTTATTTGATTCGTAGAGAATCTGGAACCCGTTATCATCCATCGAATATCCGTGAAAGAGATGCATACGGATGAGGCAGTGTCTGATTTTGGGGTGGTATCTCTTCGGGTAGACGTACAGGCCTCTATCTCTTTCTACGCGGAACCATGAATGCTCAGGACTATAGAGATGACATCGTTGATGTTTATGTGCACCCTTATATCTGAACAATAGGTGATAATTTCCTACTACAGGAAGACAACGTTAGAACTCACAGGGCTCGTATCGTGGATCTTCAGCAGCAAACAATTCAGCGTATTTAGTAGCCAGATCGATAACTGAACCTGGATCCTATCGAACATGTTCGGAATGCTGTAGGAAGACGTATAGCTGCTCTCAGTCCTCTTCTTTAGACCTATGACTTCCTATGGAACCTGATAGATTGCATAATTGACAGCATCGAATTCTCTGTATGTGTTGTTGCATTTCTAGGGGAGATAGAAGGTAATTTTCCTACACCAAACTGACGCATCCGATTTGTTCATTTTATACATAGGCTGATTTCTCTAACACCATGATTGTCTGGTAATATGTTTTATACCTTACTATGTATTGTATACTTTGGGTCAGTTTCATTAAATTCTACATGTAATTTTTGAATAACCGTCATTTTTTTTATTTTTCCTTAATAAAAAATAAGCAGTTTACTTGACTTAATTCTCTATAATATATAAGTATTAAAACGTAAAGCATAACTGTTCATTCTGCTATTGTAAATATATTAAAATAAAGCATAAATTGCTCATAGGCAAACGATCGTGTGTGAAACCATAGTGTAATATGAAATCGACCTGTTGAAATGCAAAGCAAAGAAAATTTTCAATCTTGATTTTAGCACAGATTTCAGTATTTATAACTGTGCAACAAAATCAGTCGTACCACTAACCGACGAACAGCCATAGGTCAATGCAATGTAAATGTTTATGTAAATCAAAATACTGTGCTATTCAAAATATCTTGTAATAAGAAATGCTATCAGAAATGTATTGAACAACAGGCCTTGTATTCCGATATAAAAATTGTTTTACTTTATAATAGTGAAATAAAAGTTAGAGTTGCGAGCTATCCGATGAGTTCCGCTGAAATGATGTTCAATTCCGTAAGGCATGAAATGGAACAAATGTCATCTTCGCGGTACACCATAGTTCATAACGTGAACCAACCCTTTATATGGCTAGGTTGACACCTACTCAGACGTTTCTTAATGCAATTAATTAAACACGTCATGTAAGGTAAGAAAAAAAATCGAGTTATGAGAATGTGATAAACAAGAAGATTTATTAATGTTCACTCAACAACTAGTGGAACTTGAGAAAAAAAGAGAATTTGCCACTTTATACGGGAGAATAAAGTTGCCAGATATATAAACAAATTGCTTAAATTTTAGTTGATATTTAAAACTAAGACTGTTTTCCCCCAAAAACATAAGTATAAAATCTTCTGCAATTAATGTTTTAGGTATTAATCGAATTTAAAATTTCAAACTAAGATCAGAGTCTGTGTAAGAATAATTTATTTTCCATTAACGTAGCTCGCGTTTCTTAACGTATTGACTCTCGCTTTCATAAAATATGATGAAGAATAGAGTTTTATTAATATCTAGTGCGGAGATCAAAACATCTTCTAAAGATATACATGAATCTTCAAAACTGAATTAGTTTCAAAATGGATATTATTCAAAACGCTTTTTGTAAGATTTTGATTACACATATGCATATTACGAATGGAAACGCCTAGGCAGCGTTCGTTTCATGCAATACTTACCTGTCATTACCTGCTTTAACAGCACTGCCAGGTTGAACGCTAATTTATCATTCCCAACTTTGGACAAGAAACATCGCCCGTAACGTAACAAAATCGCGTTCGTTGATTAATCACTCATGTAAAATGAAAAATAATATCTTTTCATTTAGTCACGCTAGTTGAGGAGGGGCTTTACCGTAGTTAAAAATTTGATTTATGAAATCTAAACAATGAAGGTTTCGATAAAAGCTAAAAAATTTGGTTGACTATTTAAAAAAATATCAGATGAGTTGACATTATGTATTTCGACCGCTTACAAATTAATTACCTTTCCAGCTAATTAAAACCTTTCCAGCTAATTCTAATTAAAAAAGCATTCTTCTTTCATAGAGATATCTGCTTTGTAATTTTTTCTAAGAGGATATTTTCCGTTTAAAAATATGCTTCATAGGATTTGAATTCGCGGTCTCCATATCCTACGCAAAAGCTCTACTGTCGAGTCACAAAAGGCGACATTCAGATATAACATATTCAAACTAGAAGCTGAGAGAGGTGTAGATGCAAATTTGTTTTGCGTGTTAGCAATGAATGTTCTAAATTTTAGAGCCATGAACCAGAAAGTGTAATTTGACGAGGTGCACCTTTCACACTTCCTTTTTCTGGTTAAGACAAAGCTCTCTGGTAAACGAAAATCATTTACCATTTGACCGTCATAGACCATTGAACCAATGATAATTTAATCTAAGTTCTAATCCTGGCGAACAGGCTGTATGCATATTGATTCTGTAGTTTTTTCCATATGTAACGTGATACGAGATAGTTTCTTGAGAAAGTTCTCAAAACCACCTCTTTGAGACGTGAGATTATTCACTTCACTCAGAGATTCACTTCACGCTGTGTCTAAAAATCTAAAGAAAGTGAGGCCCTCACGTGATTTGTCTCGTTCAATAAAATAATAATAATAATAATAATAATAAATTTTAAAAACGTCTGAAATGTTTCAGATTTTAAATTACGTCCAAAGTGGCAATTTTAACGTTTTATGTGTTATCTTTATTTATTAAATATCATGTTCTTCGTACTTAAACCATAAAATTCAGTTCAACAGCAATATCGCAAAATAATTTTAAAATGAGCATATCTTTAGAATTTGCGATACACAGTCACGCAGATTTTTTTCCCGTAGAGTGTTGCCATTGCTCGATTTTAAATCGTTGAGTTTGTTAATCAAAAATTCATTAAAGTTTTACAAAATATGAAATGGGTAACAAAACAAATTCCAAATTCCAAATTTGGCTTTCAGATACCCATATTCGGGTGGAAACGTCCGTTATTCAAAAGTGGATGGCTCTAGGTACCGTTGTTTTATCACAATGCGAGAAACACACACACATTTATGCAGATTCTTCGTTATTTAACTTCTTTAAATATAATAATGTTTAGTGGCAACAAGTTGAAAAGTGAATCGGACATTTATTTATTGTGAAACAACGCAAAATGCCAAAACGGGCCAGCTGTTCCGTCGATGGCGAAAATAAAGAAAGCAAGTCCTTCAGGGGCAAAGCCGCTTTGGACTTAAAAAAAAAAAACAGAACACTCTGATTGGAAACAGAGATGTTTCAAGACAAATGAAACGTCATTGGAGGTTTTCCCGAGACCAGCATGAAATTGACTTTGAGGTTACACCAACCTCAAAGGACTCGATTGAACTCTGACACTATTTTAAACACGCGATGCCCCCCCCCCCCACACCCAGTTTCTTCAGTGCTGACATGAATTCTACTTTGAGAGCCGACAACGACCTTTTGAATGATTAGTAATAAAGTGATAGCATATCCAATCGTTTTCCTTTTTGAGCATTATCCGCGAGGTATTCTGGCTTGAGCATAATCGATAACCGAGTGTAAATTTATCAGACGTAACTTCTGCACAATTGCTTTATTAACTTCGTGCTACGTTTTCTCTAGACTTGAATTTATAAGATAAAGATGGAGCCTAAAGAAGACCTATTTAACCTAGGATACTTTCCTTTCTTTTTACTTTGACAGTAAAACTATGTACAATCATTAAATAGATGAGACTAGATAATTCGTAGATTACTGGAATTAAAACCGGAAGAGTAAAGCAGTCACTGGTTTTCAAATGACTTCGAAGATGCCTGAATCTTGTTAAAAGCAATTTCTTTTGAGCGTTGTTAAGAGCGTTCAACTGCATAAATTTTTGCGGGAGGATACTGCTGTAATTGGAACCTCTATTGCCAACATATAGTTGAAGTCACTGAAAGCAATGCAAATTTATAATTGCTAATCTGGGTTTTAATCTTACGATTTTAAAGGTTTTATGATCTGTGAAGGAAGAAGGAATGCGTTGTTACATTTACAACACTGAAAAATGTTATGATTAAGGTTGGTAGAAATGCTCTGGTTCAGGGCAAATGATGATCAGCATCTGTACTCTTCTTCATATATTTTATAATTCAACTCGAACTGCGCTTAGTTCACGAAAGAACAGATGTCCGAACCTAAGTAAAATTTCTCAAGACATTGTCATGTTACGCTACGATAGTATGAATCATCTAAAGGGATAAGAAACAAAACTAAAGCGCTTATAAGTGTCGAAGGTCTTGCGACAGAAGCGTTTTAACGCGATTTTTTCTGGCAATCTGCCAATTTTAATTAATCTTGTGAATCTTGGGAGCGACTTGAAGTTTAATATCTCTATTTCTTGCTCTTAGTCTTTCATTTTTTTTGTCATTGCTGCTGCTGCTTTATGATATTAGAGAATTTATCTTCAATAAGACTTGGCAATATACCTGTTGTCAGAGGTAGAGGTACTGTCATTAGGTGTTCCGGAATTTTCACATTAAAACAACGCGTTATTTAACTAACTGATCGATATCCATGTCTGTCAACAATTTATACTTTTACATATTTTTTCAATAATATCGTTTTATAGTAATTTCCAATCGATTAAATTTAAAATGTGCTTGACTCATGTGACTTTTAACGTATCTAAGTCATGATTTTTATAAATATTTGCATCATCGCCATCAATAATTGAATACAGTTTAATACCATGTAAATAATGTACTAATTTGGTGTAATTTGTAAAATATTTTAGTAATCCTTTTTACAAACATTTACACCATTTATGAAATTAACAAAATATATATATTTCTAAAGCCATACATTATATTATCTACTACAGCCATACATTATATTATCTACTACAGCCATACATTACATTATCTACTATTTATTATACATATGCTATCATTATATTATGTTATACATTGCATTACATTATATTTTATGTCTTACATTATATTACCTGCTACAAAATATTCGTCTGTTCGTCTTCTAGCAACATTGTTACACTTTCAACTATAGCTTTATAGTCCTATTCTACGTTCTAGTTTTTGTAAACAGACAAGGCAAGTTCATTTTAAAAATATTTAGTCAGTTTTGTATAGCCGATGTCAAATATTTCGTGCATATTATCGCAGTTTCATGCAGTCAATTTAAACAGTCAATATTAATCAAAAGTAACATATTACATGTCTTACTTAAATAGCAGTTACACAATTTTAAGAATTCTCGTAAAATATTTCATACAGTGTTCCAGACTACTACAATACACGATTTTCGTTTGAGAGAAATTAATAACGCAAATCAATACTTCAAAATTCAAATAGCTTGCTGTCATTTAATGAAGATCCAGGTAGTGTGGAGTTTAAATATTTTGTGAGCTGTTGTGGCATAAACGGAGCTAATGAAAATATGTTCCGCTGTAAAATATGTGAAATACGTTTTTTGAAAACGAAACAGCATTTCTCCCTGCTAATATACGAATAAGTTAAACTGCCATTGCAGTCTATATTTACATTTTCTCTAAAAACATTTTTTGGCGTCATTGCAGACTAATAGAACACTTTACAATTCCGCAAAGTGTTCAATTTTGTTTTGCTCGATCTTATACAGAAATCAATTTACACATGCAGTTCAATCTCTAAACAGTCCCCTCATCTTTCATTTTCTCTAAGTAAAAAGGTCTAAAGAAAGAAGGAAGCCAGATGGGAAAGCATGTCACACTTAATTTAGTCAAAAGTCTTGGGACTGCATGAGACCTAAGAAGAACAGAGAAAGAGCAGATCCTTTTATTTTCAGAGGAAAGAGCAAGATTGTGTTGGCATTGAAAACACATAAAGTGTACTGCAGCCATCTTAAATTATCCATTTACTTAATAAAAGTTATTGGCATTTATGACTTTTAATAGGGACCTTATTAGTTCCTCTGGTTATAAATAAAGCGATGGTTTCTTCATTGTGTTAGCCTTCAAAACCAGAAATACGTAGTGAAGAAATTTAATATAGTAGGAAATATTTCTCTGGAAGAATTGCAAATACTATTGAAATGAGAAGAAAGAAACAATGTATGCTAATTTATTGAACGAGAGCTAAGGTTTAAAATTTAACATCGTAGTGAAAATTTTAAAGATTTTGCCAATTTGAGTTTTCGTTAAATTCATCTTTCCCAGAACAATACAGCATTATTTCCCTGCCTGCTGTAATATCTATGTTAGCATTTATTTGCAACCGAAAAATGATTAAGTTTCGTAAAAATATTTACTGAAACAGACTGCTCTCAAACTGTTAGGAATATGTAGTTTCTAAGCTACAACAGTGTAAGGTTTATTTTAATTAACATATTATTTCTTATTCTGAATCTTTCTTGCAGATCTACTCATTGATCTGCTCGACCAAAGAATGCAAATAGAGTTTGAATAACAAGCGAGAACTTAACTTTAGAGAAAGAGCTTTGGTGATTCAGGCGCGGAGTACGGTTGCTGATTGGTAGTGAATTAATTTCAAATTTATAATTAACGCAGAATAAGAGAGCTAGAAAAGGAGCCAGATTCTTTGATATTTAATTTATAAATATTCTCTCTATTACTTTGCTATCAAGTGGCAAGCAAGCTAAGGTATGTTTTGAGTGTTTTCTAAATTTTAACCTCAGGCTGAAGTAATAAAAATATATTAGTTCAGTTTATACACTTGTTTCATCGATTTGTTTTGAAGGACTCTAAATTAAGACTGAACGAATATTCGTTCGGCAGTTTAGTAGGATTAGGCACTGATAGAATGCGTGTGATTGGAATGCAACATTATAACACTTAAGACAATATATATATGTATATATATATATACCTATAATATATATACATATGTATATATATATATATATATATATATATACGTATATATATATATAGATAGATAGATAGAAAGTGATATAGATATAGATATAAAATTTAATATAGGTAATATAAAAGTAATTTATTTTACTTTCTGGTGCTTGCGCCCTTTTTATTTCTGAAAGAAAATATTATTAAGTTTTGCTTTTCAAAATATGCGGGAATGTAGAAAAGCAAACAAAAGCCTTTAGGCAAAATACCTTAGAAATGGTCCTTAATAGAAAATATATGCACATCTAGATTAAATATATGATCAAAACCTCCTCTCAAAATAAGGTTATCTGATACTTCTTTTCAGGTTCTACACCTTTAGTCTCTGCAGACTATTCAGTAATCTCGCTGAGAGCATAGGACCTTCTATCTTTCTAAATTGTGCAATAAATTTTCAATCGGTGGAATGATAGGATTAGCTAATTCGTTCTTTAAATTCCGTGTTGTCATCCTGCAGTATGATTATACCAGCTTTATGTGGCAGAGCGTGGCCATAAAAGCAATAGAATCGCTTACACGTGGCAGAAAATGGTCCCACACGCTGACCAATGATTTCATCGTGATATATCACTGTTTAGAGATCTATTAGCAAACAAATAGATATCACAGTAAGCTTTCAAAGTTATTTCTGCGATTCGTAATGTTTTCAAGCAAATAATTCGGTAGTGAGTTTTTTATGGATAAGCACGAAATACGGTCCCCCCCAACAGGTTCTTACCATATTTTCAATGATGTCTGTCTGCCTGTTTGTATTTGACAATTTCTTTGACTACGATAACTCTTATATGAAACTTCCAATAATTCCTATTTTCCGTATTTAAGCTTTCTAAATTCATATAGAGATTAATTAGCTTTTGCGTAAAACTGGGCACTTGATATTATTATCATTTGTAACAAACATGCTAAATTCCAGTATACAAGGAGGAAATTTTAAATAAAAAATTCTACTTTTTGCAGATATGCCTAGAAATACATCTCCTGCAAGACGATAAAAAACTTTATAGGTTATAATTGAAAATGTTTCTCTTAAAATTTATAAAAATTATTTAAAGATATAAATTTTATAAATAAATCATACAAAATTTTCGACTTTTATTTGGCTTCAACCTAAATTTGGAATTCTGAAAGAAGATATTGAATAAGTTTAATAAAAAAAGTTATTGATAAATGTATACCAAATTCAATTAACATTGAGGAGCTAAAATTTTGAGATGTAACAACTTAAAAACTGTCGCCCAAATGGTATAGCGGTTATGGGAGACGAGAGAGCATGAGTTATCTTCGAGAAGTCATGGTTGTAACTCTCCGTCCTTCATAGGAGGCAAAAGTGCCTCCACAATAAAGTGACCACCACTTCTCCATTGGAAAAAAATATTTTAAAAACTACCCGGGCGACTTTTACGAAATTTGGCCCTTTGGATTAATTTGAGGCGTGAGATCGAAGTATGAAAAAAATTGGTATGCCAATTTTAGGAAAAGCCGATTTTGTGTCATAATACCTGAGTTAGAAAAATTGCTATATATGAATCTAATATACACTCGGAGTCGCGCTTTCAAGACAAAAATAACGCAAGTTAAATTTCATCAATCGGCCAAATAGAAAGAGAGATATAGAACTAATCCATTTCTTTTGACTCAGGAAACATATTATAGATTACTATATCAGCATTCTAATATCATCCGTTAAAAGTAAATTGCTAAATCTTAAAAAATAAAATAGTGCCCAATCAAAAGTCTTCTGTTACCGAATGATAACACAAGAGCAATGTTAACAAAAATATTGCTCCATCTTGTTTTCAGGTATATTTGTATTTTCAATGCTGAGTTAATTTACATAATAAAATGGACTTAATCTCAAAATTAAAATGTTTCAAAATATAGGTTAAGACGTAACAATGATTTTTTTTTGTTAATCATTATATGGGTTATTCCCCTTTCCCGTGTGTTCTTTTTTTAACCTGCTGTTAGATTAACCGAGGTTTTGCGTTAACCTTGGACATTGTGCCCGGTAATTCCTCGGTTAATTGGGAGTCTTACCCTAATTTTCTCACGAAACAGGTACGCGAGTTGTATTTTACATTATATTGATAAAAACAGATGCAAGTGATTTGCATTAAAATAGCGAAGTGTTATCCCCTTGGGAAATTATATGGCTTTATAACTGCACTATATGAAATTCAAGAAAATTTTATTATCTTAAAGGAAAGTTTAGTAATTATTCTGTGCCCATCGAGCTGACAAATGTTCCGTAAATATGTGGCCTTCTGCTAGTTCATTATTGCATGATTCATTGCGTCATTTTTTAAAAGCTTTGATTCGGTTTTCAGTTGCATAAAGAACCTGGTACTGCTAGCTTTTTAGAATTATCGATTCATGATGATCTTAAAGGCATTAAAAATAGTCAGTCTCAGTAGATTTTAAAACTCTCTTTCTAAATATGGTTGTATACGTGCAAGGTGTGTTTCTGACTTTATCATAACTTGTACCTAGAAGGGGGAAACAGCGTGTTATTAATACTAATTTTTCTTCTTGATCTCAGCCATTACATGTGTTTTTATATTTATAAATATGAATGTGTATAGTTATGGCGGAAGATAAAGAAATTAACATTAAAAGTTATCCACAAAGACATATCTCCTAAGTCAGTTCATGCTCGTGTGCTTTGCAACTATCAATTAAAATGTCAACCAATGCATCTAGTTACATCCTTTGGTTTGTTGGTTAATGGAAATTGATTATCACTTCCATAGTATTGATATCCAGTACAGATTTCCATATGTTAGTTTGAGTTGTAGTATCTTCGCGGAATGTGCTGATCCGAAAGGCCTCTGGGAAGGTTGTTGGTAGAACAATCTTTACGGCGCCAAAAAAGGCACTAAATATTAACTTTCTGCCCTTGAGGTACTATTCATTAAACCTGGGATGGAGGTGAGCAGGTATCCCTAGAGTACTTTGTCTTAATTAAAGAATCCAATCTAATCCGCAGCGCATTTCTGAGAACTGTATTAAGAATAAAAAAAGTAATTCATGTAAGTTCAAAGTCAGTAATAAATTTTTATTATTACAAAAAACGGCAGCTCTTGCACTTCGGTGCAGAATGATTTCTAGTTGAAAGCTGCGTATACTACACATAAGGATTAAATAACGGATGTCTACACTTGCAATTATTAACATCTTAGCTGGGAGATATTGATTTCACTTAAAGCTTTTTATTTGCTACAAAAGAAAGGTCAGACATTGCTGATAATCAAGGAGTCTAAGATATTGCATTTGCTTTGTAATGTTCCATTTTGTTAATCCAACCAGTTATTACTATTTAGATCTTTACCATCACTTCTCCTTTCCATTTCCCAACCAGAATGCAAATAAGGTTTGAGAGTATTTAAGATGAGATTTTCGAATTGTAAGACAGAGGGTGCTTCTAACTCTCGAGGGTTCTTTACTAGGTTTCTGCTAGCTCAGATAAGATTGCATTTAATTGGCTTTAATTAGTGTTGCTGATGTTTACTTTCTTGCGCCGAGGAAACGTTTTGAGCCAATTTCGAGATAAATCAATTGTGTAACCTTTGGCTAATAGACTTAGTTTTAAATTTGAAATTTTAAGTTACTTCACCGCAAGTGGTAGGTTGATTTTGTCAAGTACGAGACTTGCATTTTTTGTTCAGAGTTCTGGTTTAATAGAAAGGTTACTTTGTAACCCTTCAAGCCTTTGTCGTTATCTTCAGTCGTAGCGATAGTTCGCTTCAGGGCTGTTAGAAGTTTGGAATTAGCTTATGCTACCAAACAACACTAAATTCTATAACTTTCCATATCATAAAAATACTTTGCTTATCAGAGCTATAAAAGTAATTGTATAAAAACCCATTCATGAAATTTTAAACATTAAAGCATTCATATAATCATGAAATATTTTAATAATAAACAGACTGTCGTCTGTTATGGATATTTGTTCCTTAATTTTATTAAAATGGTTGTTTTGCTTTTCAAACGCAAATATCTTTTCCAATATTTTGATATTTTAATATTTATATTTTTTTGCGTACAAAAACGAAACGTGGACCCATCAGCGGCCACGTGTGTAAGACCTCAGAGTTCGATACGGATTCAAACAGACTGGCTCCATGGACATGTTTGTGGTTTTCTTCATGCTGGATATGAATACGAGTTAGGTTTTCTTCGAAAGTTCTCCTCGAAGGCATTTCTTCATGTAGATAGATACAGCTCGTGTGCCTTATCATAATAGCTTAAAAAATCTAAATTAAATAGAAAGAAATTGATATTATTTTTAAAGTTTTAATTACTTGTTTAAAAGTAAAGATTTAGTTTTCTTTTTGCCAACAGTAGATATTGCATTTATGTATCTACTTAAAAATTCTCTTCGTGGTACTGGACATTTTCAGAATGATATATATTTTTAGCTATTACTGCGTCATAGATAAGGGTATAATATCTATGAAACGGAGGGACGCTTTCATGAAGAACTTTGTAAGTGAAACTGGGGCGCATGGGAAAAACCACGAAAACTCCGACGCAGGCAGACCGTTCTCCAAGAAACTGCAAGTACATAACGATGGATTAAAGAAGTACACTTACAAATTGCATAGTTGGGGGTTCGGAAAGATATCGGAAAAGATCAAGGTTTTGCCATAAATTGAGATTAAAATTTCCCGTTATGAGCAGAAAGTTTCTCAATATACTGAAAAGCATATAACGGATATTTCGGGATACGTATAAGAAAGGGAAAGGATGCTTGTTTTAAGGGAAACTGCACTCATTTGCAAAATTAAGAGAATTTGCAAATTATATCTATATTTACGAAAAGTATCGTAAATGTTGATTTTGCCGCTGAAAAATTACGCAAATACTCAGAGTCGGATACGTAAGCGTATATGTGTGTTTCTGCGGAGCTCTGATTCTGTAGAAGATGTAAGCACACGGGGTTTTTGTGCGCTCGTACTCCTTTACGACATTAGCTGTGTTTCTCGCAAGAGCTAAGAAAAATTTTATAAGATATTAGGTAAAATGAGTATTCAGGAGTGTACGGATGACGGAATGAGATGGAAAATTGTCGGTAGATTGGAGATGGCCAAGTCATAAGCCAAGTCATAAACTGCCAAGTTTTAAGCATAATCTTTGCTTATGACTTGGTAATCTTCAATTTACGCAGCCCTATGTACACGCCCAGGGTCGTCTGCAATTTGTAAAAAGAGTTTCAGGACAGGTGACCCGTGACGGAGGACGGGGACGCCTGACGCATGACATAGGCAAACAGGCATGTGTCCCGCGCCCTCCCCTATTCAGAAGCAACAGCTCCCTGGAGCCGCAGGAGGCCGCACCGGGAGCCTGTAAAGATCTTGAAAGTATTGACATGGCCATACAAGGGCAGATGGTTACATAGGATGTTTGCTTGACAAAGGTACATATACATCACATATGAACACATACACGAACAAAAATCTAGAAACACATAAATTACATACATTAGCACATACATAAACGCATAACTAAACACATAAAGTAAACACATATGATACATATGTAAAACACATATTAAAATACATTTAAGACAGATATAAAACACACTTAAGACACAGATAAAACACACAGGAAATGCACATTTGTAGTTGATACAATAATATGCGTAAATACATTTATATGCTGCACTAATACACAATAAATACACATAGAGTAAACACATTACAACACACATTATACGAAACATAACAGTACATGATACAAAGTACACACAATACGACATTAAGCAGCATAAAACATATATAGACATTGCTAAGCGCTACATTACTGCTACAGTTACACTACACACTACATTATTCATACAGTTAGAGAATACAGTAATACACCCCCAGTTGTACAGTATTCGTTGGTACAGTTAAACGTGCGAAGTGACATTATTATAGTACTTACAATCTGCCTGGCGCAGAATGTACCCGATACCCACAAGTGAAACACTTGCAGTATACAGCATGCAGCATGTGATGTTGCACAGTTTGTTAAGGCAGAATGCAGTAACTGAGACTATTATGAATAGCACTGTTTTATAACGGGAGGCAAAGGTCCATATCGGAAAGAGCTGAACAAGGTCGACCAAGATCCACATCGAGGAAAGAGCGAGGTTGTTTTCCACTTTCAGGGGCGCGACACAGGACAGCTACAGTTTGACAGCTCTCTCATGAACTGTGTGCTGGCACTGGAACCCGAGTTTCACGATCTACAGTACCCGAAGGTTTCATAAGAAAGAGCTGTATGCTAAAAGACCCACTGTTTGCGTCCCGCTCACTGCAGCACACATGACACCGCTTTTAGTATGGTGCAGACAACATGCACTTGGACCACATTTCAGTGGAGTGCACTGTTTTCAACCTAGCCACTGAGTTCCAACTTACCTGTACCTGGATAGAGCTTGGAACACATTACCTTCCATTCCTCATCGTAAGAAAGGATTATTACGCTGGTGAACGTGTAATGGTTTGACTGGCATTATGTTGGACAGACGCAGACCCTTGCATGTGTTTGACAAAGGTTTCCTGACTGCTATGAGGTATAGATAAGAGATCTTAGATATCATGTTTGATTTTTCCGGACTGCAGTTGGTCCTGGATTCCTGCTAATGGACGAGAATTGTCATCTACATAGGGTTCAGCTAGTCGAAGATCTTGTTCTGAAAAGTGCGGAACTCGCATGCACTGGGCAGCCAGATATCGTGACCTTAAACCTACACTAGACTCATTTCATTTCGATATCACAAAGTAGATTTTGGACATTCTTGCACTATGAGCTTTACTGATAGCCATGTATACATAAAACTACTTTTGTGTGGTGCTTCTCGTTCTCTGTTATAAATGTATATTCATACTCTCTATTAGTTTTTCAGAAAGTCGACACAATGTTCATATTCTCTCAATTTTGCACACGAGTATAGCTTTTACTTATGTTACACGAAACCCCAAACCAGAAAGCCATGAAAACTCTTAACCCATTATGAATTTGGACTCGAGTCAAAGCGAGCAGGAAGATATTAAAATTTCCAAAATAAAAATCTTATTTTAATATATATCTTTCATATAATTGCTCAGGATGGATACTTTGATAGGTGGCTAACGTAATCTAAAAAATGTTTAATGGCTCAGCTATCCACGTGGTGGCGGGAACATATTTATCAAGTATTTATATTTTGTTGATTCATTTGTTAAATTCTAGATGTCAGTGTCAAAATATTTTAATGTTTTATATATTTCTTATCAAGCACTGTTTCTTAGCATATTTTACGTTATGTTTGCTTAATTCACTTAAATAAGCATTCTATTACGATTTTAAAAATTTTTCTTATGTGAGGCAAATTACAAGTAAAATCTTAAACGTATTTTTCTGTGTGCTTGATATGAAAATTATTAATGAGGTCTTTCGGATAAGGCGTTAGACATAACCCACACGTAAAACAATAATTTTATAATCATTAATTTTCATTCATACTGAAAGAAAAATCACTTCAGACCATGATTAAAATAGACTGTGCCTTTAATTTCCGTTTTACGCTGAATATACCAGGACACGCGTAAAATCCTAGTCATTTAGCTAATGAAATTTAGGCTCCACTTGCGTGCAGAAAACAGCTGGTCTTCTTAACCGACGTTATGATTTGTAAATTAGTTTAAGAAACAGAAGATTATGGCAGAATCATTACCACTGTAATGTAAATATTTTTAGAAAAAACCATTTAATTCCTTGAGAAAATTCCGATAAATTGTACAAAGTAGGAAATACAGAACTGTTGAAAAACTATTAACAGATTAGGGCTGATTGAAATTAATGAGGTCTCTGAATCAAAAATTCATTATAAGAGAAAAAACGTCAGTTTCCGTTCACAGTTCCAAAGAATAGGTTTAACTCCTGATGTGATCAAAACATTAAATGCAGTCATCCTCATTGTCAGACAACGAGATGAGAAGTTAAAAATAAATATCATTTTAGTTTGTAACATGTTTTCCACATTTAATTCTGACTAATAAATCATATTAAACAATATCTTCATTAATTAACTTTTGTAATAGAAAAATAGTTTCTCTGAAACATGAAATTAGGAAAAATTAAAGTACAATGCTCCTTATTTATCGTATTTTAGAAGGTAAGAAATTGTATGCACAATTAATTTAAGGAGTTAAGGAATAATATTCTGTTATGTATCCTGATAAGTATAAAATCGAAATCTTACGATTTAGATCAAATGTTCGCAACAGTTAAAGATGTGTCTGGCTTGTTCATAAAAATTCCGTTCTTCATGCCATTTTGTTAGTAATATTTATTGTCAAGAGATATTTTTAAGATCTAGGCCAAGCAACGGCAGCGTATTTTGTATTTTAAATTATGAGCAACCTCACTTATTGATTGATTCGCTTACTCCTTGCCATGTGATACAGCATGAGGTGTTATTTAACAAATATTGATAGGATGTTTTTCCTGATTAGTAAATCTTGTAAATTAATGGAAATAATTTGAAATGACCAAAAAGTAGTGATATACTATCAGTATAGATATTTCAATGAATAATATTATTGTTTACAGTGTATTCAATTGCTGTAATAATAGCTAATTGTTCTTCTGAAATATGCAATTTTTATTACAAAGCTGTCCTCCTCATTGATATTTAATAGAATCATCCTCCAGCAGAAAAAATGGGCAACCCACGTTATGATTAACTACAGAGCCACCTCTGAAGGTTCTAGGCGCTCTGTTGCTGTATGATAAATGTTCAGGTTGTGTTTCTTTATTATTTTTATGAATGAATATACCTTTAGGTATTGCTTTCGTTTCCGGAAGAATATTATCTGAAGTTTTAGTATATTCTTATTAGAATGGGATAAATACTTCTTCGGCACAGCTTACTTGTCTTTTGAGTTGTAGTGTAGTCACGAGAATTTCTTCATGCTGCACTTGAATATACAATGGAAGTAAACTTGCAAGCACACTATTTATAGCAGCTGAAGCAGTACGGTAACTCTTAGTAATTGCAAGGTCAAATGGGCGTTGAATGCTTAACAGATGTTTAATTTTTCTCATTTGTATTGGACATGCCCAGATAGCCAGCTACGTAAGCACCAGTCTTTTTTACCACAGTGCTATATAATTATTTCTATACTTATGTGCTGAAACCGCCAATTTATGCCCTGAAATCTTATAACATGATCGGCAAAAACTGTCCTAATTTTTAAGTTTCAGCAGTGGTAATCAACTGAGCTTCTCATCTCATAGTAAACCTAAATAATTTAATTTCTAACGTATGTAACTCTCTTTCCATTGAGTTTGAAAATAGGGTAACGTTTCATAATATTCCAAGGTCTTCTAATAATAAGAACTGAAGATTTATTTTCTAAGATGGCTAATTTTTATTTGAAACAGAGTGAATGGCATAAATTAATAATAGTATTGAAATAATTTTCCAATTGCTCTCTAGTGTTACTTTTAACAATAAATGCTGTATCATTGGCATGAACTACCTCAGTAACATAGTTTGGCCATCCAGCAGGCAAAATTCTGTTAAATATGATATTACATAATACAGAACCAGCACAACATCTTTGTCGACAGCCATGTTTTGCTTTCTTTTTATTATTCCATTGTTATGAATAACAAGCAATTCATGGTCTTCGAGGACGCTCATGATAACCCTAGGTAAATTTAAAGCATAGAGTGCTTCTTTAAGCTCGTTTATTATCACTCATCACTAAAGCATATCAAAAGCAATTTTAACATCTAGACTTAAGACAACTGTGTGGATTCCTGCTTTACGGTTTTCATCAGTTACTTCTTTCATTTTAGCTAGTGTATGCAGAGATGTACATCCGGTGCGAAATCAAAACTGACGATCATTTTAAAACTCGATTTTGATAACATGATACTAAATTTTAGTTGGAATAAATTTTTCATGTATGTTACCTAGCGCAGATCGGCCAAAACGACTGAGAATGTATAGGTTCTTCATGTTTTTAAAGAAAATGACTTGTCCTATTTTGAAAATCTTGGGAATTATTTTATACTGGAAGAGTTTATTGAAATATTTTTTCCCAATGGTGGGCACTCAGCCGACTTCGGCTCGGCCACTATTAAAGCCAGAAGTTGTGGTCACTTTATTATGGAGGACCCTAATAGGTAGGCCACCTTTGACTCCTATGAAGAGACGGACAATTACAGCCATGCCTTCTCCGGGATTCGAACTCAGGCCGTTTGGTATCGTAGCCGGCTCCCCTAACCACTATATTGTCAGGGAGGCGTTTATTGAAATGTTTAAAGAAAAAATTCAGAATGTTTCTTAAATGCTATTTTCATTTTACTGTAATCTAAGCCATCTGACCTGGCGCTTTCTTTTTTAGGAAGATGATTATATACCTGATAATTTCGTCTCTGGTAAAGGAAATATCGTTGAAGCAAATTGTTGAAATTTTAAAAGTAAAATTTCGCAACATAGAATCTTAAATTTAGAAACAGACGTTAAATTATTTGGATTATGATGCATGAATGCTTTCAGATCCAAGAAGAACTATTGTCTTCGTGGGGTAATTTTCAAAGGAAACTAATTCGTATTCAGTTTTAACACTTTAAAACTATGAAAGCTCCCATGTAGCCATCCTGCTCTCTCGGATTCGAATCCGTATCGTCTTAGCAGCGCTTAAGGATCTCATCGCTCTGCCGCTGCTGGCCGCGGAAACACGAAATCACTTTAAAGTCACTTCAAAGATACATTAGCTCTCGCAGAGTTTAATTTTTCTCCCTAACTATTTTTATCTAAAACATAATGGTAAGTTTTCTAAGCAACTTTTCTCCTACAAGCAAATTCAAAAATTCCTTTCCCTTTGAAAGTGGCCCTTATATAAATTTTTCCTATATAAATTTACCCTACATAATGTTTTAATAAAACAGTGATATATATGGCACACAAAAAATGTGAGTTTTATTTTTCTGAAGTTTTTTGAAAATATATGATAAATACGTAAACATTTCAAAGGTATCCACTGACCGAGAAAAGAAAAAATGAAGATTTCATTCTTTTCTTAAATGGTCTTGATATACTTGACAGTTGTACTACGCTTTGAAATTATGTACTGAGTCTAATTAAACAAATGTTATGTATCTAATGTGCAACCGGATAGTAATTAATATTATAGAAGTTTATGTAAGTTTGTAGAGACATTAGGTTATTACGAAGCAGGAGACATGAAATATGAGCAACGCCTTCGCCGGGAATCGAACCACGGACCTCTCGGTTACGCGTCGAGCATGCAGACCACTACACCACGAAGGCATGCGAAGAAGGCGGGAGAAATACCTTATATACTCCCCCTTTTAAAGGGCGACTGGGGTTTGGGGAACCCAATCGCCAAATCTCGGTGGTGGAGAATCATTATCCACCACCTTTTTTTGTTCGAGCGCCAGTGTAGAGACATTAGATTATTACAAAGCAAGAGAGGTGAAAAATAAGCAACGCCTTCGCCGGAAATCGAACCATGGACCTCTCGGTTACGCGTCGAGCATGCAGACCACTACACCACGAAGGCATGCGAAGAAGGTGGGAGAAATACCTTATAAGTTTTTAGAGAGTGAAAACATTTTTAACGGTATGTCAAAGATAACTTCTGTGGGAAATAAAATTGCGCTGTGTAGCTTTAAGTATAGGTGTAGAGGAAAATGCTTTACACTATCCCTCTATTTATTGCAAATCGATCCAGAACACAAAGAATTCGTGTTTAATTTGCTTTGGTCATGGGCATTTGCTTCTCTTGTTTTTTCTCCTATTATTTCGTTTCTAGAAAAGAGTTTTCAAAATTTTCTCTGATCTTTATGCTGGGAAATTTGGTGGGGCGGGAGAAGCTCAGAATCTTCAGAAAAGTGAAGAACTGTGTCTTCTGAATTATTTATTTAGCTAGTGTGACATTTTGCACCTTAAATTTTCAGCTAGCGTACCATATTCATCTTCGTCATTACTACTATCGAAATTAAACGGAATGTTCGTTATTAATATGAGGAATTATTTCTTTGACCATATAACTATCATACAATATTATCTAAAACCTTTGCTATGCTTCCTGAGATTTTATTTTATATATCATTGTTGAATATAATGGTTTCAAAGTCATCTCTTATGCGACGAATAAAATTACGGTCCTGTTATTCTGTTTTATTAAAACTGCTCTGTTTTTAGTAAATTATTTCACAGTTTTCGGTGCAGCAGCGAAGAAACGCTCATGGTTTTGAAATAAAACATATTGACAAAATACATTGTGGGGTTTTACTTATTTAATTTCAATGTTCAATCTTAGAACCCCACAAACACTAACAAACGAATAATCGCTTTAAGTGTGTGAACAAACACCTAAGACGTAAAAAGGGTTAACTACCCTTTATTTCTCAGAATAAATACAATCAACTCCTAACTCGGAGTACACACAAAGTCTGCACTTGGGCTCGAACTTAAATAATTATGAATTTAAACTAAACTAAGCTTAACTAAAACTATCTGAAAGATATAGTCGAAGCTATCAGGATTCTAAGTAGCTGGCTCTTAAGTATTAATTAAATCGGCGAAGTCAAGCAAGGGCTTAATGTATGACCGTAGTAGCTAAGAGAGAACGTAGCCAAAAGGCAAACGCGCGCTAGTCAGGAAAATCAGACTCTCTCTCTCGGAGTCGGCCAAATATAGACTTAAATAGTACTCTTATCATTTGCATTAACTGCGTTTATGAAACTACATTCTGGTAGGAAATTGTAAGCTGAAATTAGAATAGATAGAAAAGTTGTATAACTTAAAATAATGATTAATAAAATTAGGATAAACCTTACATATTTCCCTACCAGAATTTAACTTCTCAAAGAATAATTTCTCAAAACAACCTTGTTTAAGAGTAAAAATTCTACAAAACTCTTTCTCATCAAAGTTTTAAACTTGTAGCAAGTGTGCTTTCTTGAATTCGTCATAAAAATTTTCCCATTCAGGGCCAACTTTACACAATATCTAAAGCTACACTAAAACTAAGAATTTTACATTGACATTTTTACACAAATTGACTTGGGGGAGAAACATCTTCTTCTCTGTTGAACAGGTTTACACAGTCTTGGTCCTTCCACAAATTATCTGCACGGAAATCGTATTAGTGGTGTTTTTACAAATAATTTCCACTTTCGTTACCAACATTCTTTATTGAAATTATATTTGGCCCTCAAACACTTTCATTCACACCAAACTTTAAAATCTCTTACCCCCCACGCTCTCCATAAATTGTTCTGAGTGAAACGAGCGTCTTGTTGTTGTGTTATCGCAAAGATACACTACCAATTGTCTACGATTTGTTAGAAACTTGAGTTTCCAGACCTCAGAAGACTCCTTAACACAAAACTAGATCTACTGCAGTAACATAGAGCCTAATTTAAATTCTTAACTGAAGGCTGGAGAGCCTAACTTTAAACACATTCAATCTATACTTTCATTCAATTCATCTCTTATACAAGGTACTTAGAGTCATGCTTGACAAAAACTTACATTTGTACAAGTTTAACTTTTACGATAGTTTAAAAGCTGACATTAGCATTTCTACATTCAACAGAACATTTTAACATGCAATGTTTTAAAACTCATTTTACATCATTCGTTATAGTTGCTATACAAAATTTACATATTTTTGTTACAATCTTTCTTTAAGATAACACATTTGAAGTCTTTCGACTAAACATATTCACAAATTAGTTTCTCGTAACTTGAGAATTCTCAAAAGAAAGGTATTTACAAAATAAATTCTTACCAACTTGCGAACTGAAAAAATCTTTTCTGTTTAACAGATAATTACAACTACATTTTCGCAAACTTGCGAATACAATTTCTTGCTTTAAACAGTATTTAGCAACTTTAAACACGTGACATAAATCGAACTTTCAGTACAAAATAGAAAACAAGGAAAATTTTCACTTATCTTTTTAGTTTCTATAATCCTCCACTGTGTTCTCACAGAATTCTTGCCAAGTGGGAGATCTTAAACCTTGAATTCTCAGTCTTCTCAGGCGGCTGGTATTCACTTCGGGCCCCTCCTTTCTCTTCGTTCCTCGGGCGTTGAATCTACCTGATTTCTCGTTGGTTGAGGATTCTGGAACTCTTGCTTCATCTTTGCCCTGTAGTATCCGGATCTTCCCTCGAAATCTTTCGATCTTTTCTTGATTTTCCTGGTTTCCAGAAAAGGAACGGATCTTGCCTCGTCCAATAGTTTTCTTTTCGTAGACCTTAGCTGCCATATTTCTGTGGCTTCTTTCGAGGTAGTTGACTTCAGTTTTGGTGTTGGATGTTTCCTCTGAATGTTCTCCATGAACTGTTCCACTTTCCCATCGGCGCTGGCTTCTGTTGAAGGGGAACTTTTCTCTGTTTCGTCTTCTTCACTCTCGCTGCGCCTGAACCTTGTGGCTGCTGTTGCGTTCGCTTGGAAGTACTTTTTTCAGTGTTCTCCGCTTTCTTTCTTTTTGTTGCTCGGGGTCCCTGCTAGGCGACGGCGAAATCAATGCGCTTGACCTGCTCCCAGGAACCTGCAATAGATCTTTTAAGACTAGAAAATCTGTACGACTATAGTACGGTTTCAGCTGGTCCATATTAGCAATTGTTTGCTGTCCATTTTCCACCTTTAAGTAAATCGTAGAAAATTTAATTTTCTCAATAATGAACGGCCCCTCAAACCTGGGCTCAAATATGGCTACACTATTTTCGGGTGCAGATGTTAAAGAATGTTTTAATTTTAACACTTTCTGGCCTATCGTATATTCTACCTCGCTTTTCTTTCTATCATAATGTATTTTTTGTTTCAACCTCGCCGCATCAGAATTTTGATGACCACATTAATAATTTTCTGAATATCATTCAATTTAAACTCTTCCTGTCTTTGCTGAACGAAAAATAGCTTATCCAGAGGCGTTAAAAGTTTTTCTTCCTAGGAACAATTCTGCGGGCGTTTTTTGTGTAGTGTCATGCTTTGCTGTTCTCAAGGCAATGCCTAATTCATTGACACAGCTGTCACAACGGTCATCATAATTCTTATCATATCCCTGAATGATTTGAACTATATTCTTATTTACGCGTTCCGCAATATTCGATTGATGTCTATAAGGTACCATTTTTAGACGTACGCCATGGCCTGTGCAAAGATTTTCAAATAAATTACTTACGAATTGCCTACCATTATCTGATATTATTTTTACTGGGATCCCGTATTTTAAAATATATTGATTTAGAAACGAATCTGCTACTAATTTTGCTGAAGTCCGTTTAAGGGGAATTATTCCACCCATTTTGAGAAATGATCCACGATGATTAACAAGCATCTGTTTGTATTCATCTTTGTTCTAGGGTAGGGAACAAGCAAATCAATGCCAACCAATTCATTTGGGAAAGTGGTTTTTATGCTATTTAAGTACCCGGCAGTTTGTAATTAACGTCGCTATTTAATTGGCACAAGTGCAATGACCTGACATACGCCGCCACAACTTTGTAGAACTGCAGAAAATACACCGCTTCGCGGACCATTTGCAAGGTTTTCCTAACACCAAGATGGCCTCCTAATTTCGAATCATGGAGAATACTTAAGCGGAGACTCATTGGGACAACCGGCCGAAATTCTTGATTATCGTTGGTTGTTTTCGTGTCAAAAAGCAATATATCAATAACTTCATAATGGGCCGTCCTATTGCGAATAGCCGTTAAGTCTACATGTTTAAAATTTTCGGGATCGTCCAGTTAAGCGTAAATATCTTAAAGTTCTGGGTCCGTTTTTAATTTGGCAATTATTGCTTCCAGGGATTCAATTATTTTCGCAGTTAGCATCGTACATTTAATTGTATTTCCGTCTTCATCGAACTTTATTCTTGATAGTGCATCCGAAACTATATTTTCTTTCCCCGGCATTTGTTTTTTTATTAAATTAAACTCTTGCAGTTTTAGTGTCCAACGTATGACCCGGGGCGAAAGATTTTTACCGGAGCATAGGCGACCAACTGCCGCGTGATCTGAATATATAGTTATCAGAGCACTTCCAAAGTACACACGGAATTTTTGCAACGCTAATAGGCCCGCGAAGGTTTCCCGCTCAGTTGCGGTATAATTTCGTGGAGTTTGATTAAGCGTTTTGCTAAAAAATGCTATTGGCTGCCCATTTTGGGAAGGAACTGCGCCAACTGCGTAGTCTGACGCGTCTGCTGCAATTTCCAAATTTTGATCCCCTTCCGGGAATTTAAGAACGGGGCGTTAATTAAGGCGTGTTTCAATTCTTCAAACTCGTGTTCGCCTCCGCCGTCCACGTGAACCTAGTCTTTTTAGTTTAAGGAACAGCAAGGGTTTAACTATCTTTGCAAAATCTTTAATGAATACTCTATAATAAGAATACACCCCCAAGAAGGACGATAAATTCTTAGCCGTATTTGGCGGTGGATAACTTTTGATTGCTAAAATTTTCGAATTGTCAGTTTCTATACGATTTTTCGAGATTTTAAAACCGAGGTACTTCAGTTCCTTAGCGGCAAACTTGCACTTTTTAGGATTAACTTTTAGACCCGCTTCATGTAATAAAGTGAACACTTCCTCCAAATGTTTAATGTGTTCCACTAAGGTTTCGCTTGTTAAGATAATATCATCGAGATAAATGACAGTACTTTTTCCCAAGACTGGCCTTAACAAAATATCCATAACTTTTTGAAATGTAGCCGGAGCTCCGCGAGCTTCTCAAAAAGGCATACACGCCTGATTTTGTGATAAATGCTGTTTTTTCTACATCCTCGGGTTTTACAGCAATTTGAAAATAGCCTGACGTCAGGTCTAAGGTTGTCATATATTTAGTTGAACGAATTTTACAATTTTATAATAATACCGTTTCTTGAGATTTTATAGCCGAGGTACCTCAATTCCTTGGAGGCAAACTTGCACTTTTTAGGATTAATTTTCAGGCCCGCCTCATTTAATAATGTAAAAACTTCGTCTAAATGTTTAATGTGTTCCTCTAGGATTTCGCTTGTCGCAATATTATCATCGAGATAGATGACTGTAATTTTGCCCAAGACTGGTCTTAAAGCAATATCCATAACTTTTGGAAATGTAGCCGGAGCTCCGCTTAAGCCAAACGGCATTCTCAAAAAGGCATACATGCCTGACTTTGTAATAAAAGCTGTTCTTTCGACATCCTCCGGTTTTACTTCAATTTGAAAATAGCTTGACGTCAGGTATAAAGTGGTCATATATTCAGTCGACCGAATTTTTCTTCATCTACTATCGGGAGGGGATGTGTGGGGTATTTCGTTACAATATTTAATTTTCGGTAATCAATTGCGAATCTCCATGAGTTCGGATCTGCGGATGACAGTCCATTCTTCTTTCTACATAAAACTACAGGACTAGCATAAGGACTGGTACTTGGCGTAATTATCCTATCCTCGAGCATTTTCTGAATGTGTTGCTCGAGACTGTCTTCCTTCACCCGATCGTATCTATAAGGTTTTGAACGAACTGGGGGCTCACTACCAATTACGATGCTATGCGGGACAATCTAACAGAAGCCAGGTTTGTCATCAAATAATTGAGAAAACGTTCTTACGAATTCTTGAATTATTTCTTTTTTTCCTTCTTCGAGGTGACTTAGAATCACCTCCGGGACTGCGGTTTTTTCTTCTTGAATTTTCCCTATCTTGACCCGTAAGGTAGAATCGTTAAAATTAATTTTTGCGCTAGCTGCGCATAAGAAATCAATCTCCAATATGACTGCGGTTAGCAAATTCTTTACTACGAGAAAGTTTACTTTCTGGACCTCGTTTCCTATTTGAACATGCAGCCCCACTTTTCACGCTGTTTGCCTTGGGCAGCAATCACCCGTTGTCCCATTGTCTTAAAGAGACATGTAGGAAAACAGTCTATAAGGCCGAAAATGATTTTTAGGAAAATCCTGTGACAGGAAGCTGCATTGAGCCCCGGCATCCAGTTGGGCAGTTGTAGGGACGTCGTTTAATAATATCTGGATTTCTGGCAAGGCCAAAGTTTGTACGACTACCGTATCTAGCTTGATTACTGAGTAATGTTTCCTTCTTAAACGGTGACTTGTTCAACATTTTCTTCTCCGTCCCTTGATCCAGCTGCTTTTTATTTTCCAAAGCTTTTGTTTGAGGTTTCATTTGAGCATGAAACCTTAAATACTGCCTAAAATTGTTCGCACGCGCGATTTCGGCCTTCCGCCTACTCTGCAATTTGACAGCTAGTTCGAATAAGCTTTCCAGCGTTTGGGGATTTCTAACTTCAAGAAAATCCTGAATTGATGGAGGTTAGGTTATTCAATTATGGCAAAGCACACGAGGGCTATCTGCCTAAAGGGAGGGATACCTTCGTGGAGGACTTTTTAAGAGAAACTGGCTCGTATACACGTTACACATGGGGAAAATCACGAAAACGCCCATGCAGCCAGCCCGTTCGCAGGATTCGAACCTCGGACCGAACTACCAGTGTTCAGCGTCTTTACCGCTCGGCCGCTGGTGGGCCCCTGAATAGATGGGAGCAACCGCGGCAAAATTATTTCGATGATTTTCTTGTCGGGCCTTTTTCCACATAATAATTTGACAATGTGGATCAACCTTAAGATTAAAACTGTTAATTCGTCAACATTAGTTTGATATTTACTAAATAATTCTGATTCCAGTCTTGTGCTGTCTGTTACCAGTGGAAATGCGATCAACAGCGAATTTTTAAAATTTTCCCAAGTGTACGTTTCGGATCCTGGATCCCCCAACAAACTCTTGCCAATATTTTTGTACCAGCTGAGGGCTCGACCTTTTAAGTTTGACGTAGCGATCATAATTCTTTGCGGCTGTTTCACAGGATATAACGTGAAGTGTAACTCCAACTGTTCCAGGATGGTCATTACCGATCCTTTTCCATCAAAAGTTCCTGTTGGTTTCATCGCCACTCTCATATTTTCCATGATAAATCCGAATACCTCCATGGGATTTGGTTGTGGCTGAGGTAACTGAAAGGTAGGAGAGATCAACGAGAAATCTTCAGTACATAGCGGCATAACTCGTTAAGAACAACTTCGGGCTCCAAATGTGGGATTTTTCTTATTTAATTCCAATGCTCAATCTTAGCCTTAAGTCTGTGAACAAACACCTAAGACGTAACAAGGGTTAACTACCCTTTATTTCTTAGAATAAACACAATCAACTCCTAATTTGGAGTATACACAAAGCCTCCGCTTGGGCTTAAATAATTACGAATTGAAACTAAACTAAGCTTAACTAAAGCTATCTGAAAGATATAGCCGAAGCTATCAGGATTCTAAGTAGCTGGCCCTTAAGTATTAATTAAATTGGCGAAGCCAAGCAAGAGCCTAAAGTATGGCCGAGCGTAGTAGCTAAGATAGAACGTAACCAAAAGGCAAACGCGCGCTATTCAGGAAAATTAGACTCTCTCGATGTCGGCGAAACATTGACTTAAATAGTACTTTTACTCATTTGCATTAACTGCGTTTCTGAAATTACATTCTTGTAGGAAATTGTAAGCTGAAATTAGAATAGTTGGAAAGTTGTATAACTTAAAATAACTGTTAATAAAATTAGGATAAACCTTACAACATCATAATTCAGTGCAGCTAAAGACGTAAGTCTGACATTGCATTTAAAGTGAAATCAGTGCTCATTGAATGGGAAGATTTTAAATAATGCAAAATGTATGGCATTTATAGTATATCATCAGAAAAATAAAAGAGAGAATTAATTTAGATAGGAAATATATCTATAATTTGGCAAGAATAACTATGCATATATTATATTCCTTAGCTGATGAAAAAAAACCTTCTGCGAAGTTTAGATACCACTCCATGCCCAGACGCAAAAAATGCTTTTTCATCACCTGATGTAAAAAGCGCCGTAGACATTCTCTATTTTCTTATGTGTTGTAAGAGCTGTAAGTTATCATAATCCTAAGTGCTTCCTACAGCTAATTAGATCACTTAGGATAAAGTACTGCATTCAGTATAAAATACACTCACTTCCAAAAGTTAAGCACGAAGTTATAAAATGCAAAAAAATCAACAAATACTGGTTAGATTGACACAAACTTCGGCAGGAAAGTAGCATATACATTTAAGCATAAAAAACATCAATAATTATATACAGAAATGAAAACAATATTAAATATTTGTAAGTTATCAGATAATGACATACTGGAGACTTAAACAGAATTATGTATAAAGTGAAAATAAACAGCATAAAATGGAAAAAAGGACATTAATAGGGTATGTGATCCCCCCTCAAGTTCACACCTTGTGACCATGCTTTCAATTAGGTGGTCAACCACCGCAGAATTAAGCAATCGCCATTCTTTTTCTAGAGCAGTTTCCAGCTCAATAAGAGTGGCTGGAGGTGGGAAACGTGAAGATACAGCACGGCCGAGAGCATCCCAAAGATTTTCAATGGGATTAAGGTCGGGAGAATATGCTGGCCACGCCATACGCGCAATCCCTTCACTCTCCAGGTAGTCATCGACGATGTCAGCTCTATGCGGACGTGCGTTATCGTCCATTAAAACAAAGGTAGGGCCAACTGCTGCAGCGTACAGTCTCACAATGGGTTCTAGGACTTCCTCTCGATACCGAACAGCCGTCAAAGAACCCCGTTTAAAGATGTGCAGGTCGGTGCTGTATCCTAATAAAACCCCTGCCCACACCATAATGCTTCCGCCTCGGAATGCGTGATGTTCTGGGACTGATTGCGTGTTCGTTGTTCACGCCATATCCTTACACGCTTGTCATTTGGCTCCAGAGCAAATCTTGACTCATCAGTAAGCATGACATTGCCCCTGTCAGACATATTCCAATTGACATGTTCCCGGCACCACTGTAATCGTGCCCCTCTTGATTGGACAGATAGAGGAACACAAACTCGAGGTACCCGGGCGTACAGTCTACTGATATGTTATCTTCGGCGTACAGTAGCTGCAGATATCGCCTTACCAATGGACGCTGTAACCATAGATGTCACACGAGTGGAGGTCACTCTGCGATTCCTCTTGGCTACAACAACAATATATCGATCTTCCGCGGGGGTTGTAACCCTTGGGCGACCGGCTGCGGGCCTTCGGACAATTGCCTGTGTAGTTTGGAATTGTTTCCATAAACGTGAAATTACAGAATGATGAACGCCGAAGAAAAGAGCAACATCTGTGATCGACTGTCCTGCTTAAATGCGCAATACAGAACGCCAGCGCTCAGAATCTTCCATTCGTCTTCTGGAAGTCATAGAATTATGCATATCTTGAAAACAAATTGTACGAAAGTTTTAAACACCTTCTATCAGCATTTACAATCAATTTCTGTAACCCTTCATAAAGCAGGCTTCTTATAAGACTGCCTTGTTTGCATATTTCTTGACAAAAAAGCGCAATTGGCTGTTACCTAACTCTTTTGTATACTTCCATCTACCTTTGCAGCGAATTGCACTCTTCAATTCTGATTGGCTTCCAGAAATTAGCATTTTCCTCTCCGTGCTTAACGTTTGGAAGTGAGTGTATTTTTGAAGATTTTAACACTTTTGTTTTTCCAAAATGTTTCAAATAGGAAGATTTTTGTCAATCTGGAGACTGGATGATAACTTTCTTGTACAAAAGCCATCAGCTTAATTAAAAGGAGTTTTATTTATAGAGCTATGAAAACTTATGCTAATATTGTTAAGAAGGCTTAGATTTATAATCTACTTCCTCTTAATAAACTACTTTTTTCACTGAACAATAACATTTATTTAGTTACATAATTTTATAACAAGTCATGACACATGCAGTCTAAAAATATATCTTTAGAACAGTTGCCTAGATCTAGATACAATTGCCGAATATTTGCACGCAACATTAATAATATATAATTAGTAATCAAAATATGCAATAAAGTTCTCAGTTCAAAATAATAACTCAGTTTAAATGTTCAACCCGAAAATCTTGAAGATAAGTAATTAGTCTTTCCATGTCTTGTAACTACAGTTTTCTAGTTCATTGGTGGGGCAGGAAGTGATTGATCAAGGAAAGTTCTCCTTCTTCGTTCGTATCCCCTTCAACTGATGAAGCTACCTTCAAGGTAAAATTTTCTTAATGGGCCGGATGATCTCTTCATAAGTTGTTTTAACTCAAATTACTTTGATGTTTCTATCTCTACCTGGATGTACGTCAATCACTTTAGCCATCGGCTAGAATATCCTCCGGTTTTCTTCTGTTTCAATCAGCGCTGATACAATCTTTAGACTTTTGCGGACGCTGAATCAGTTCACTTACTTCTAAATTGAAGACACTCACTTCTAAATTGTTTTCTTAAAACATGCTTCAGATTTTGTTGACGACTTAACCTTTTGTCAAGGTTCATTTTACCGATTCTATCCAAGTCAGAGTACTCTAACATCTCTAGTTCCTTTTACTTTCTTAACGTAGATAATTTTAAATCCGTTGCTTTGGATATAAGCCATAAATACTGGTTGTTCGGTAAACATGAATAGTGCCTTCTGTTAACTTTTATTTAAGTTAAATAAAAGGGTCATTTACAACCTTTCTCAGTCTCTGTGGTATTTTACAAGAAATATTGTTAAGTCATTTTTAGTTTTAAAAGTTTTCGTACACTTTATGCCGCCAAAGATCACGAAACTCCATAGAGTTCAAAATGTGACTCCAATCTGTCACATAGCTGTACGATGGTTATTTTCGCTTTCGCGTTCACAGGCACTTACTGAAGTTTAAAAGTGTGGGATATGATACGGGCACCTTTTTCATGAATAATATTGCTGCAATATGCATAGGAATAACAAAAGCAATGAACCGTTTTCAATACATTTGAGTAAACTCATTTCTCTAATTTCCTATAAACAATCTTTTGAGAGTACCAGCAACATCAACCACCTCCTTAACATCATAACATCTACAAGATAAACTTTTTAAAAACGAAGAATCTAGTTTTCGATGACAAGAAAAAAATCTGAAAGCACTGAAACTTAATATATGAAAAAAATTGTGGGCATTTTTAAAGTTATGTAAAATAAAACAATATTACTGTAAATAAATGTTGTATTATGTATATTATTTTATGTTGATTAAAACTATTTATTACTTATTTTAACTTCTTATTACATATTTTACTTGTTATTACTAAAAAGAAATCACTTAAACATAGAAAAGTTGACTGTAACTTTAAAGAGAGTGTTTCTTCACTGAAAATGCTGTCTGGCAAAGAACAGACCTGTCAGACATTTTTCCTCCGCCGTTAGAGCTAAAAGCCTATAAGTCTGTAAAGTGGGCTTAGAGAGCAAGGCGTAAAGTAAATTCTTCAACAGTGATTTGGTATATTTCTTTGTGTGCTTAGGTTCAGCTTTTCTTTTGATGTAGGTTTCTCAAACGGGGCACCATTAACCATAAATTGACCTTTTACTCTGGTATCTAACTAAATGTAACTAAATGTTCCTTAAATTAAGAAATTTGCTGTACTTAAGTGAAAGAATGAAAAGCTGGTCTTAATGGAGTAGCTAATTATTAATGGAAATGTTTTTCCGTGATAATCGCATTGCAGAGCTTTAGAAAACTTTATGCAAATGCGCCATAAACTTACCCCCTGCAGAATATTTAGGTAGGTAAATAAAGTTGCTGAAAAGCGAACTGCTTTTAGTGCAATTACCTGACATATTGTGAAATTCGAGAGGTTATTTTTCGTTGGGAAAATATTCTTCTGTTTAAATAAAGAATCTGAAACGGAATAAAGTGTTTGCTCAAATCTCATTTCCTCAGTAAACCGAATGATTTCATAAATTCAGCGATGTATTTGATGCCTCTGTTACTTTTATTTTAGTTTTACAAGCTATACACATAAGAATGTCTTCCAAATTTTTTAAAAAAATTTTATGTTTTACTATTTATTACAGTAATGAATATATACATTTCTGTTTCAAATCAAGCCCTTCGCAGTCGCGCATGAATACAAGGCGATATCCCTTAAAGCGTTTCCTACGAAAACATCTCCCCCATTAGGCAGACAGCTTACTAATATATTGTAATTTTTTTTATTTCATACGTGCTCTGCCAATAGGCACTACATGGAAAGGGAAGAGATGCTCTGTGGAGGATTTATAAAGAAGAAGTGGCTTGTATTCATGCTACACATGGGGAAAAACGTGAAATCACCCGTGCAGCCAGCACGTTTCTCGGAACTCGAACCCCGGAGCGAATTACCAGTGTTCAGCGGCTTTTACCGATCGGTCGCTGTGGACCTTTTGCCATATTAGGCGACAGAGACAAACATTCAAAACCAATTATTATATTTAAAGCGCTTCTGACGAGCAATCAGTCATTTGTCAATAAATTTGCCCCATTTTTTCCTGTATCTACAAATTAAGTTTTTGAATTATAGTAAAAGAAGAATTATACGAACTATATAATCCATTTAGTATTAAATAACGTTATTATTCTAGTTTTTAACTAAACGGTTGAAGATTCTTTACGCTCCAAAAATTAAAGTAGTACTGCTTCTTCGAAATAACTAAATTAGTTTCAGGTAATGCATATAGTTTCATTTTCTTGCAGATGTGCTCTGAGAGTAATTCAGAGCTTTCTTACCTTCATGCGTTTCACTATACCCATGCCTTCTCCAAAATTCGAACCCGGGCCCTTCCGTATAGCATTCAGTTACAAACCACTAACCCGGTTGGGCGGCTAGTTCTCAGATCTCAGGACAAAAACAAAAAAGATGGCTTCCTTAGTGCTGGCTTTACTAATTGTAGAAAGCTTTCTTTTTATAAAACAAAGCTTCTCTTCTTTTAAGTTAATTGGCGTCACAAATACTTTCAATAAATCTAGTTTTACATGAGGAAACTGCAAACGCACTTTCTAAAATCATATTAAAAACTCAAAACCTAAAAAAAAAAATTAATTTAATGTTTTTTTGGGGGTTACAATGTTTAAGTACAGTATTTTTCTTGCCCTTGCTTTCTTACTAATTGTAATAGGAAAAGTATTTATCCAGCTTGCAATCCAAGAAGTTGAGTTATAATAACATTAATATAGTTAATTTCAGATTAAATATACTAATTTCAGATCGCCACAGGTATGTCTGCTCTGCTCCATATTTTTGTAGCTCAGCAAGCGTTACATATTTTCGCACAATTTTTTTCAAGTTTGTAACTGAATCTATAGGTCCTGGTAACTTTTGATTTCCGTTATGAAGAAAGAGTGCTTTTATGATTCTTTTCAGGGAATCTACGTAAAACCTCCATTTTTAGGACAGTGATGGTGTTCCGAAACTTGAGCTAATTAGTCTATAGCGTTATAATTTACAAGAAAGTCTATTTTTGAAAAATAAGGATTTAATCACTAGTTCGTTTTGCTACTAAAAAAACCCGTACATTTTTTTTTCTTACAGGCTCATTCCTTTTAATCTTGATACCAAAATCTTAGACTAACCGTCTTGACAAATTAATATCGCAGATAAGATCATTTAAGCCAGACGGATGGCAGACAGTATTCAAGAGTATTTATAAAAACTGTCAATAGAACGATAGCACCAACTGAAAAGTCTGTTAGGAAAGACTGGAACTCCAATCAGAATTATAGTAGCTAATTATCAATAACGTAATTGATCAGTGTAATTTAAAATGAAATCAAAATACCTATTCTGATATTTATCCAGCTATATTTCTACGATGCTCTTGTATAATCCATACTGAAGATGAATAAAGTATATGTAGAATAAAAATGACGCCTTTCATCTACATGACAAACATTTATTTGTGTTATGAAGACGTAGAACAACTGAGTAGAAACATAATAAGTAAGATACATGATTACACAACACTTAACGCTTCTCACTTACATGCGATACTCACCACTGACGTTAGTTCACTACTAAAACGTATTACGCAGCAGAGAGCTTGCGTATCATACGCATGCGCTAGAGGAATCAACGGCGGTTGTCGACATACCCCCTTTCGATGTTGATTCTCTTATTCTTGAAAAGTAAAACAAAATACATATTAGAAAATATTCAGTCCTATAATTGTACAACAGTTTTGATGTTTAACAGGAGTCAGGGGTTTGGTTAACACATCAGCTCCCATTTCACTGGTAGGTATGCGCTGCACATCCAATTCACCGTGTTCATATGCTTCAAGCAGAGAATGATGGCGAATGTCTATGTGCTTTGTGCGGGAGTGAAACACGGAGCTCTTCGTAATTTTCTGAGCTCCTTGATTGTCGCAGTATATTGCTGTTGGATTTTCTATGTTGTAACCCAGCTCTTTCAGGAAACGACGTAGGTAGACGGTTTCTTTAACGGCCTCAGACAAAGCCATATATTCCGCCTCCACCATATATTGAAGATAGAGCTACACTATGCTATTTTCGTGATTCCTAGGTTATAGCTGAACTACTTAGTATATGTATAAAACTTGTGTGACATTTTCTATCATCGACATTTGATGCCCAATCTGCATCCATAAAGGCGATGAGTCATTTTCCTGTTTTTGTATAAATTAGTCCTTGATCTTGGGTTGCCTTTAGATATCGAAGTATTCTTTTCACAGCATGCCAATGTTTTTTTCCGGGGTTGTTCCGTATGTGATATCTGGCTTAGTAGCTACTGAAAGGTACATAAGTGATCCTATCAGATTTCTGAATGGAACGTTTTTCATGTCAGCGATTTCGTTTTCGTTTTCAGGACTCATCTCTTTTGATAATTTTTTGCTGTTATCTATAGGTGAAGACACGGATTCAGCATCATGCATATTATATCGATTTAAAATATCATCAATGTATTTCTTTTGAGAAATTTTAATTGAATTCTTATTTTGGCAAAATTCTATGCCTAAGCAATAATGTAATTTTCCTAAATCTTTCATTTTAAAAGCGGTAGCTAAACTATCGCGAATTCTTTCATACGTTTGCTTGGAATCGGTAAAAACGATAAGATCGTCTACACATACAATTATAATAGTTTCACTGCTAGATATCTTTTAATATAAACACAATTATCTGAATTAAGAGACTTAAATTTCATAGATTTTAATTTTTCATCTAACTTTTTGTACCACTGACGTCTTGACTATTGAAGACCGTATAATAATCGCTTTAAAAGACACACTTCATTTGAATTAGTTTCATCGCAAAAACCTTCGGGGATTTCCATATAGATTTCTTCACCTAAATTTCTATTTACATAGGCCATTACAAAATCTAATTAGTAATCTTTCAAACTGTTCTACAGCGTAAGCTAAAACTGTTCTTATGGAACAGGCGAAAAGTTTTCAGTGAAATCAATACCAGAGGTTTGAGCACACACTTTCGCAATTAGCCTAGCTTTGTATTTTTCGATCGTGCCGTCGTAATTGTATTTTAATTTACTAATTTCCAAGCGTTTTCTTTAACAAGCGAATTATATTCTGACAGCATGGCATTATACCAATTTTCAGCATATATCCCATTTATGCTTCTTGCACCGTAGGATTAATGCTTTCCTAAACAACATTTTGAATTTGTTAATTTTTATTTACAACTGTATGATGATACTCCTTTTTAGGCCTTCCGGGCAAACCTGTTTTTATTTTTTTGGGTTGACCAGACCTTCTTTTAATCAGGATAGGAGGCACTGATTCGCTATCTAAATCACGTTCGCTTTCTTTTTCAGATTCAGAGTTAGTTGGCGACTCTTTGCCGTTTAGAGGTGATGATTTATCACGATATACTTTGTTTATAATTTTCTCCTCCGGAGCGAAAGGCAGAGATATTTCTTGTTCTGAGTCATAACTAGAGCAGTTTTCAAATTCATTAAGAAATTTTACGTCTCTGCTTATTATCACTTTACGTGCGTCAGGATCCCAAAGTCTATACACTTTTGATTCATCAGAATAGGCAATAAAAATACATTCTTGAGATCGAATATCGAATTTGCCTATTCCTGGCCTTTTATTTAACGGAGATGCTTTTTGGCCAAAAGGTTCTGATGTGCCAAACATCACTTCGTAAGGTGTTTTTGTTTTGCCTTTTAAACCTCGCGTCGGGCAGCGATTTCGAATGTAAGCAGCCGTATTGACCGCTTCGGCCCAGAATTTATGAGACAGATTGGACTGCAATAATAAACATCGCACCATTGAAACTAAAGTGCGATTTAATCTTTCGGTGACGCCATTCTGGGCTGGTGTGTAAGGCGTGCTTTTTTCGTGTTTTATTCTCGAGTTATTAAGAAATTTATTAAAGTCTTTCCATAAACCTTCTAGCTTGTTATCCGTTCGGAGAATTTTGATTTTAAGTTTATTTTCAAAAGATGCTTTAAAATTTATAAAAGCTTCTTTAACTTGTTCCTTAGATTTCAGAAAGTAAACATGAACGTATCGAGATTTGTCATCGATAAATGTCGCGAAATAAAATGATCCACCTATTGATTCGAATCTCATGAGACCACAAAAATCAGAATGAATTAGATTTAACAACTTCGTACTTCTATACTAAGCTTCTTTGGGAAGGGGGTTTGCGATTTGTTTACTTTGAATGCCTACCTTACAGGTAGAAAGAGAGTCATTTTAAGAAAAAGAAAGACCTCTAACCAAGTTATTTAGTAGAAGTTTTTTAAGATCGTTTTCATTTAAATGGTCAAATCTCGTATGCCATCGATCTATTTCTTTAGCAATTGATACAGATTCAAATATTGGCATGACATAATAAAGATCATTTTCGCGTTTAGCTGAAATTACTGTTTCATTATTAGAATTAATTATTCGAACACAGTTTTCTTTGAAAATTACTGAATAATCATTTGCAGTTACTTTCGATACAGAAATTAAATTATTTTTAAAATCAGGCACACACAATACATTTTCGAGTTTGATATTTTCGGTTTTAGAATCTATGTGAACCTTAAATTTAACAGTTCCTTTTCCGATAGCTTTAACTACTTTACCAGCAGCTAATTTAACATAAATATCACCTACCTGGTGAATTTCTTGGAACAGTTCTTTGCTGTTACACATGTGCGATGTTGCATCACTATCCAGACAAAAAAAATGTCTTTAGAATCACTATCTGTGCATGATGCGGCCCTTTCTTGTTTCACCTAATTCTGATTTTCTGCAGACATCGCAATTTCTCTAAGACGTTTGCTTTTATTTTCCTTGTTTTTCTTCCTACATTCCAATGCTCTATGCCCGTATATATATTGCAGAAGTTACATCTGTAGTTAACTGGATACTTTCGGTTTGTAGACGTATCTAGTTTCGGTTTAGGAACCGGTCGTTAATTATACTTCCGATCTTTTTGAATAGAACGCTTGTTGTGATTCACAATACGATGAATCTTTATTTTTGCGGGCATTAGCTTCTTCCAGCAGTTTAACTTTCAGCATTTCTGGAGAAGGTAGTTCATCACGAGATTCGATGGCAATTCGAAAGCTTTCATAAGAATCCGGTATGCTATATAAAAGCAATATTGTTAGCAAATCATCCACAATGTCGATTTCCATTTCTTTCAGCTTGTCCACAAGAATGAAAGAATCATTTAGATGATCAGTCATTTCTTTAGTATCGGTCATTTTTGTAAAAAGCAATTTTTTAGAATTGTGGTCTTTTTAGCTGGCCCTTCCGATAAGTAAATAGAGTGCAATTTACGCCATAGTTCATGAGATGTTACAGAGTTTTTGAGTTGTGTAAGTTCACTGGGTGAAACTGATAGGATTATATCCGCTCTTGCGTTTTGGTCAGTAGTTTACCATTTAGCGAATCGTTCATCACCAGTTTCTGGTTTCGGAATTTTCCCAGTTACATAGTCCCAATGATCATTTTAAATCAGTATTGCTTCCATTTGCAATTTCCACGTGTCAAAATTGTCCGTTTTCAGCTTCTCAATTGAAACTGTATTTTTTGTCATCATTTTCGAATTCTGTCGACTCAGCTTGGCTTGCCGAAAGAATTTAACACAGACGGTTGTATTGCGCAGTTAAGCATTGCCTGGCCCCATAACCAATGTAGAATAAAAATGAGGCCTTCCATCTACATGACAAACATTTATTTATGATATGAAGACGTAGAACGGCTGAGTAGAAACATAATAAGTAAGATACATGATTACACAGCACTTAGCGCTTCTCGCTTACATGCGATACTCACCATTGACGTTAGTTCACTACTAAAATGTATTATACAACAGAGAGCTTGCCTATCATGCGCATGCGCTAGGGGAATCGACGGCAGTTGCCAACAGTACACCACAGTGCTTATACAACTAGATTCAAAGAACGGGAAACGGGAAAAATTTCATGAATACAAATAACAATTAATTAAAAATAAAATCAATAAATTCAAATATTACAAGACTAAAACTTCTTGATGACGGAAATATGAAAATTCTGAAATTTGTAGTCATACATATAATTCGTAGAAATTTATTTAACTATTTATGTAAATTTCTACAAACATTTCTATGTTTTATTATAAATTTGTAGAAAATTTGACTATTCTAAAATTTGTAGTTATATTGTTTTACACATATATTTCACTACTTATTCTATTTATTCTTCTATCATTTACTGTATTTCGTCAAGTAAGTAATATAATGCAAAGTTTAGCGTTCAGCTTATTGATATAACATGGGCAGTTATATTGCAGCTGATTGCAGTTTGAGAAAGAGTTCCCACCTAGAAAACTTTTATTGATGAAATAAATATTTCAGACAATAATTTTATCATATACTAAGTGTAAAAATAAATAATGCTATCTGAAATCAAAAATACATGTTACGCGCAATTATGCAAAGTTCTCGCCGATCTTTAATATTCCTATCTTTAGCACTAAGTTCACAGAAAATTTGTAACAGCAAAAATGAAAATCATTTATAGCATGTTCATGATAATTGATTCATAATTTAAACAACTGTATTTTATTTTTATGTCAAGTGTTTATTTTACTAATATTAATTGCATGAAAAACTTGAAGTTTAATACTGTGCGTGAAATGGAATATCAGCGCTAAAAATTTGACAAAGAACCAAATACCAATTCTCAGCAAATTAGAGAAGTAAGAACGAAATACTAATTTTCAGGAAATTAGAGGAGTAATATAACATACATAATGTTTTTTAGCAATTGTCTGACATTTGAAATATTTTCAGGAATTACGCATTCATCAAAGAAATTAGTTTTTGCCTCAGGTAACCAATTCAAAAGGTTTTCGTTTCTTAGGAAGTTACCGTCACCATTATATATGCAATTAAACGTGTTTTCAGCTTCATTCAAATCTGCCCATATGCAGCGAAAGAAGAATAAAGGCGTTGTTAGACATAATTAGCATTCAAAATTATTTCAGTTACTGCTGTTGTTTTCCTCAAATAATTAAGAAATATTTTATTCAAGAATACCTAAGCTCAAATATTTTTAAGGCGTAAGTGAAAACCGTAACTAAGTTTATTAAATGTATTTAAATGGAATAACGTGCAAAAGAAAACAGTTATTGTGAGATACATGACTAGCCATTGTGAGAGTCATAAAAATGTGTTACATGTTAAAAATGAAAACGGGATTTCATTAAGGATTTATATAAACAGAGTTTTAGAAAAACACTCATGTAGGTCTCTTACTAACGAAAGGTTTGCATTTTATACCAAATATCTTTTAACATCCACTTTTTACCACAATAACATTTTAATATTTTACTTCGTCGTGGTCTCAGCATATATATATCTAAACTATATTTCTCCATGGTCTCTACATGTATATCTAAACTTTTATTTCGGCCTAGTCTCAGCATATATATTAAAAATTTCATTCGCATAAGGTCGAATAATTGTACATACTGATAGAGATTTCAGATTTAAACATTAAATCCATATTCATTCAAATTGGATAATTGATTCCTATTAAGCCAGGAAAATATCTGTTTCAAAAATGTAATGTAACTTGCTCTTTCGTGAGTACTCAATAAAATGTGATATTCCCTTCACATTTTGGCATATTAATTACAGTTATTACAACATTAATTACCTAAGCTTAACTTTAATCTATAAGTAAGCTTTACTTTCAGATATTTATTTTCATTTTCGTATAAAGTGTAAGAAAACAAACATTCTGATGAATACTAAATGAAGGGAAAAAATTTAAAAACTAAAGCGAGAGATAAATAGATGTATTACTACGGCAAATACACCTTCAGATTACCAGTGATTAAAAAATGTTTTTGAAGATTTTAACTATTCTAAATGTCATTCTAAACATTCGGCTGAAAAATGGCATTAGAAATTACGCATCAAACATCATTTGCTTCATAAGATTGACTTACAGACTTGGTTTATATTTAGTGTACTATATATGTATGTTAATGTTTGCTTACTATATAAACAAACGTAATCAAACAGCTTACAATAAAGAAAGTTTGGTGCAAAAATTTGAATGCACTAGTAATGAATTATGAATACATCGCATAGACTTTGCCTTCGTTATTTAACCTAACCTTTGGCATAATGGGAACATAGATGCCTTTATACTGCTCAGTCATCCGCGCATTTCAGAGAAGATTGTGAAAATCTGGCATCATTACTAATAAAAATATAACGATATGTGAATACACTGATTTAAAAATGTCTCGGAATATTGAGTAAGCTTCATGGTCAAAAGACTGGCTATGCTTTTTACGCATGAATAGATAGTAGAACAAATGGTTAAAACTGAAAGCAAAAATACTCGGTACTAAATAAACATCTTCAACGTGACAATTAAGCATTTTAAGTCAAAACAAAAGAAAATTTCGTTTACCATGTCTTCACATAAAACTGGAACTCGTGAAACATGAAAGTACTGACAAAAAGAGGTACTTATTTTGAACTTTACTGTGAAACGTTTTCTCTATTGTAAGAAAAGCTAGTTGAAGGAACAAAGGAAGAACTCTCCCGGTACCAAATATAAAAATAAATAAATAAATTTAGAAAAAAGCTGATTTTGAATTTGTCACCGATGAAGTTGAAAGGAAAACTTGAATAGTATTATATTTTGAAGAAGAATATCATTGCTAAATTTTTAGGTAAAAATAAAGGTATTGAATTTGCGCCCGTAGTTGAAAATATGCAACAAAATTTCAAACCTTTAGGCTGCCAGATATAAAACTTTATAATTTAAATCACATCTAGATGTTTTTATAAATTATTTTCAGCAGCAAATGAGAAGCAAAAAGAGCTCTTCCTTAAACGCATTATAAATGGCAAAAATACTTAAATATCAACGGCGTTAATATTATTATGTATGTTATATGCTGTTAATATTATTACAGATTGTTGTGAAATGTTCCACGACAAAAGAGGTATTATAGGAGAAAAGAGTAAAAAAAGCGGCTTTACGTAACAAAAGTTTAAACAGTACAACTTATTATTTAAATAAGGATTTTCGGTACTTACGTATTACCACAACCATCTTCGTGCAGTTTGACGAATGTTATGGAAGAAAAAGAAGGATATATTTTGAATGTAAGAAATTATTTATTGCTTAGAAACATATTATTACAAACATTTCATATTTTAACTAGGTATTTATCATAAAAAGAATACATAAATCTAATTACAACATCCCATTTTTCCTTTTGTTCCGGTGGATTTCGTTGCGATCGCTAAAGGGAGCAATCTTCAAACAGTTGCAACCTTTAACGACTTTGTGCTGAAATTATGCATTTCTTCGGAAATTTTATAGCATTTTCTTCCAGTCCCACTGCCACTATTTTAAAATTAAGACAAAAATATCACGATTAATAAAAAAAATGGCGACGTTGTTTGTTAAGGCTGAAGAACTGTCATGAGTATGGTTGTCTAAAAGGCTGTTATGCGAGTGTTTGCCAGAATTTGGTGCATTCTGAAACTTTCCCAATTTAACCAAAGATATTTCTCCGACCTTCTTAGCATGCCTTCGTGGTATAGAGGTCAGCACGTTCGGCGCGTATTCAAAAAGGTCCGTGGTTCGAGTCCCGGCGAGGGCATTGCTCATTTTTAATGATTCCTGCTTTCAAAAAATACCTAATGTCGCTACAGTGGCGTTTGAACTAAAAAAGATAGTGGATTATGATTCTCCACCACCAGCATTTGGCGATTGGGTCACCTAATCACCAGTTGCCCTTTAAAAGGGGGAGTATATAATCCTAATGTCTCTACAAGGTGTTTGCGATAACAAACAGAAGTACGGAATTTTCCTCGTGCAAGCAACTATTTTGCCTTATTTGCATTTAGTTGCGGGAAAGGTAAAAGAAAATTTGATTGGTTTGCACAAGCAAACTTACTTTAATGTCTTCTATAACTTTTGTGTTTTAGTCAAACTTTTTGGTTTTAATGTTTTATATAGAGTGTAAAATTTCGTGAACATCACTATAAGGACAAGAAAAATGTATAAAAAATTAGATTTCGCAATATGTACAAACTGATGCTTTACAAATTTAAAAATGCAAAATATGAATCTTTGGGTCATTTAAACATTTTTGTAACTAGACATATATGTCTACGACTAACGGTTGCGAAAACAATGATCGGATAATAACTTTTATGAACACTATGATGTGCAACTTAATAATGATTAAAAATATAACTTAAAATTCGGGAAGTTAGAAATTTATAGGCGATTAGCGAGAGTCAAACTGACAGTCAATAACGATGACTACACATTTTGTTTTAAACAGCAAAAACAATTATTAGTTTGGCAAACATTCTTTTCTTCAATTTCGAGAAGTATATTCTACCCATCATCCAAGTATTCAGCTCAGCAGAAAATTTATATTTCGACATGTTCGCTATGGTTTTATTCAAAAATAGTTTTTGTCCGTAACACAGTGCTGTGAGATGTATTCAATACTCATGAGTATTTTCATACTCATGAATGTGCCGCCCAGATAGAATAGTAGTTAGAGGAGCCTACTGCCTTATAGAAGTGCCCGCGTCCAAATCCCGAAAAATACTTGGTTGTAACTGTCCATCCCTTCTTCCTTGATTATGACTGTCCTTAACCTAATTTGAGGCAACGGTGGCCACCTATTACACAGTCCAGTCACATTAATGTGACCACCACGTACTTTCCATGTCAGAGTTAAATAACCAATTACAGAAGGCAGGTGGCAGCACAGTGCAGTTGAGCGTATATAAAGGGTGTGTGAGGGCTTCGGAAAACATTTCAATCGTTGGCGTAATGCAGAAACGAAGCGATTTATCCGACTTCCAAAAGGGCATGATCATTGGCTTTCGGGCCAAGGGTGGAAGCATTTCCGAAACGGCTGAGTTTGTGAACTGTTCGCGTGCCGCCGTGGTAAAAGTGTACCGTGCATGGCAAAATGGGACTGTCCAAAATCAGCGACGTGGCAAATGTGGTGCACCACGGGCCATAGATGACAGAGGCGAACGACGGTTGCGGAGATGCGTTCGGGCAGATAGACGGGCTACCGTTGAGCAACTGACCACCAAAATGAACCAAGGGGCTACCAAAAGTGTCTCCCAAAGTACTATTCAGCGAACATTGCTGCGTCTGGGCCTCCGAAGCAGACGCCTGGTTCGTGCACCTATGCTGACTGCTGTTCATCGACGGCGAAGGCTAGAATTTGCACGCCAGTACAGCAGCTGGACGTCCACTGAGTGGCGACAGGTTGCGTTTTCGGATGAATCGCGTTTTATGCTCCATCGGACAGATGGACGTTGGCGTATAAGGCGTGAAACCTCTGAAAGGAACCACCCTGCAACCATTGCCGGAACGGTCCAAGCTGGAGGCGGGAGCATTATGGTCTGGGGAATGTTTTCCTGGCATTCTCTAGGTTCACTGATCATTGTGGAAGGCACAATGGATCAATACAAGTACGCATCTGTCCTTGCGGACCATGTTCACCCCTACATGCGCATTGTTTTTCCTCAGGATGATGGCATCTTCCAGCAGGACAATGCGAGGTGCCATACAGCTGCCAGTGTACGTGCGTGGTTCGAAGAGCACCAGGATGAGTTTACCGTCCTCCCCTGGCCAGCAAACTCACCTGACTTAAACCCAATCGAGCATCTGTGGGACCATCTCGATCGAGTTGTTCGCGCCATGGATCCTCAACCGCGTAATCTAGCGCAGCTGGCCACGGCATTAGAGTCGGCATGGGTCAACATCCCAGAGAACACCTTCAGCGACCTATGTGACTCTCTTCCTGCACGTCTCGCAGCAGTCCGCTCTGCGAAAGGTGGTTATTCTGGCTTTTGACAGATGGTCACATTAATGTGACTGGACTGTGTAGTTCCTCTACAATAAAATAGCCCTCACTTCTGGTCTTAAGAATGGCCAATGCTGAATAGGCAAGTGGCTGCCACTAAATATAAAAAAATACTTGTGAATGCCTACGTACTATTTGTGCTTCGTAACAGAAAGATATAATTTTAGGCATATAATTGATGGCGGTCAATAGGTATTTCACGATGTAACACTTTATAGAATGTTTTATTATTAGACTTAATTTCAAAGAATCAACTAGAATTAGCAGAAAATTGTATCTGATGTGTATTTACTAATGACAGTGATTACTAATTTTTGAGATTTATCAACGAATATATTAAAAAGAACAGCTGAGAATATTATCTTAAGAAACCTTAGTTTCAATGCATGAGTAATTTTCGATGAATGAGTTTCCGCTAAGTTGCTTATGCTCGTTCAACAGGATAACGTAATTTGAGGTTGCTTACTTGATAAGGAACTGACAGCTTTCAGTTATAGACCTAAACCACATCCCTTTTCACTGACAATTCGTGCCGTCATTCACTTTTAACAAAGCCCTTCCCGTATGTTGTTCAGCCCATTAAGGAGCGCTCATTTGCATTGTAAGAACATATGCAAAGAATTATTTCATTTAGGATTAATACGCACGAGCATAACTATTGAATCGAATGAAAATGCGTCGGAAGCTGCTTGTTTTCCCACGACGAAGGTGATTGTATAGAAGACAGCAAGTACTAAAATCGATTACACACTTTTCTCGCAGCGCTGCAATTCGTGATGGAAGAAATAGCTTCGTGCATCTTTAAAATAAATTTAAATTCTCAGATATCCTTAAATTCTTCTTAGAACAGGCGATACTGTAATCTTTGTTTCTTTTTTAATTCGTGCATACTCATCTGCTGCGTGCTGACTTGCATCAGTTTACTGATGCTGAACTTTGGCATAATCAGACACAAAATGGAGTTTCTTAAATCACCTGTACTTTGGATATAATTAATCCTTAATAAATTTAAATTTTAAACATCAAGTCTGCCCTCTAAAAATTCCGTTTTTTACTAATTTTAGCCTACTCGTTAAGGAGTGCAAATATTGTTCAACTATGATATATTCTAGCGAAAATATTACATGAATAAATTATAGGAGCTCTTGGCAACTTGCTTGATAATAAAATAAATCGCAATTGAAGAGGTGATAATGGAATTTGTAATGCAAATTTATTTATGAGAGCACCAAAATGTCATAGAATGTTATCTGATGTAAGTTTCAAGGGTTGCTTTTTTGTGTCAGTTTCCATCGAAGTTTGGTTTACTTCGGAAAATAATCACAGCTTTAAATTAGTTTATAAAACTTACTTGATGTAAAGAGTAATAGTTAAAAATGAGCATAAATTAAATTAAAGACAATTAATATTGCTATTTTTAATCTTTATATACTAGGCCAATGTTTAAAACAGTTGCTGGTGAATCAATGTATTATAAAGTATATAACCCAAAGCTAATGCGCCCCCCCCCAAAAAAAAGAGAAAAAAACAAATGCTGTGTAAAAGATTGTATGTTAAAATAGTTATTCGCTATAGGACAGATGGGTTTAACAGAACAGAATCAACTGATTAATCAACCACACATTTTATTAATACCAATAAATTTCAGAATATACGCAAATATGCAAAATAAGGATTAAAGAAATGTGAAACTAAAACCTAAAAATTACAAAAATCAGAAATAAATACCAAAATCAGAAAAAATAGATTCTTTTCTTGGTAACATTATAGCAGATTTGATTGAATTTCTCTTCTTTTGCATTGTTGCGTGTGTGTAAGTTCGTAATAGATTGAATACACACAGGTCCGATGATAGGTTAATAAAATTTATTTTACCAAAAGAAACACTTCAAATTTCTGGAATTTCCCACAGAAATACTTGTACAGGTGTTCACAGAATACAATAAGTAGTTACGCTTCAAACTACTAAGAACGTTAAACACAACTCGGTGTAAAGCACACCTGAAGCGAACGCTAATCCGGATATCTCAGTTCACGCTGGACTAATAAATTGCAATAACAATACTAACTGAAAGCGGATGCTCTCTCTCCGGCCTTAACCGGCCCCCGGTAGTTTTCACCATGCCGTCGAGACATTTCTAGTACTTTCTTCATCTCAAAAGTACTGGAAGGCAATATGAGTGTCGAATTACGGTTTTAGCTAATATAATGATCAATTACATTTATTCAATTACAATACCTATTACTGTGATACAAAGACCGATTTGGCGATTTGTCACCCAAAACCATTCCCTGTATTCTTACTTTTCCGGCATAGCTTGTCTCTTTTAGATTTCTCTTGTGTTACACTGCACAGCAAAATACAACAAATTCACCTATAATTGCACTAAAATCATCTATCTATGTACAAAATTCGTAACAGTATTTTTTCTGGTTTTTGTAGTTTTTAGGCTTTAGTTTCACATTCCTTGAATTCTTATTTTGCATATTTACAGGGTACTTTGAAATTTGTTGGTATTGAATTTCACTTCTTTTGAGTCTTTGTGTAAAACTGGTTCCAAATTTCTTACTTTTGCCTATAATGATCAATTTTAACAGCATATTACGAGGAAATACTTGGAATAATTATGTTTTTAATTAAATATTTTGTGATACTATATATATATTATACATTTTTATCAATCTGTCGGTTTACTCGTCTGTCAGTCAATCTCTTTCCATATCTACCTGTTATCTATCTGTTAGTACATATACGTGCATACTGTTAAATTAAATATGCGTTATAAAATTATTTTAAGCTTAAAAAACGTTTTCCTAAAGAATTAAATTCTTTCATTTTAACAAAAACAACAATAAGGTATTGAAAATAACTGCGCAATGCACTCCCATGAGTCAAATTATACGAACTTAACGCCTACAGGCAGAGATCACTCGTTTTACGCAATACGTAGAATATATAAAGATTTTTTAATGTCATAGAGCAGCGGTTCTCAACCTTTTGACTAACGTGTGCCATCTAAAACAACTTGAAAACTTTTGTACTACCTCAACATTTTACAATCCTTGTTTTTTAATTTCTCAATAGAAATATTAAAAAAACGTATATTTTGCCATTTGCACAACTTATTGGCTATTTGTATTAAACATTCACACATAAAAATATTAGATTACAAATTGGTTACCCTTTTAATTATCAGAATTTAAGTCAGGGGTTCCAAACCCTATGTCCGCGGGCACCCTGTTGTCCGCTGATCGTTTAACATGTGCTCGCCGCTGTGGGATCACAATAAAAATGCTTTAGATTTCAATAAAATTCTATGTGAAAGTTTTATCATTTTTAATGAAATACAAATTGCGTCCAACACAGATACTAGCACAAAGCGAAATGCGACCGATCTCTTTTTTTATGTACATATACCTAACTATAAATTCAACTTGAAACTATCCAACTCTATCCAACTATAAATTCAGCTGAAAAAGTAAATGGTTCTCGCCGTGCAACATATATTCTAGAATGTGCTCTTAGGGACAAAATGGTTGGGGACCAAATACTTTAATTATAAATTTAGTGTGAAATTTGGGTATCTTTAAGAAATATCAATTTCTTTATGTCTGGTCTTATTTCACTTAGTTTTAACCGTAAGTTAGGATACATTTTTAATTTTGTTCCCTATTTGTTTTTCAAATATAAAATAGAAGAAAATCTTTGTTCACACAAATATGTTAAGCAAAGTAAAAAGTGCAAAAAGGCAATAAAAATTAATAGTTTTAGTTGAAATGCCTTTAAATTCTTTTTTTTTCCGTTAAACCAAAAATTAACGAGTCTGTTATTTTTGAAACCTTCAGTTAGAGTTCGATCACAGGAAATTTCTATCAATTGTTGTTTTTCTTCACGAGATTTTTGAATTTAGTAATTAAAAATACTTTTTCCTTTGCGTACCACCTATTTTTCTCTTGCGTACCACCGGTTGAGAATCGCTGTCATAGAGTATAGTATACATATATGTAGAAACATAAATCACAGTTTTCTTCTACCATTCTACGCAAAAGAAGTAGACTGAAATCTTGTTTTATTACAGCAAGAGAATTTCGCGTTAAATTTGCTTTTCAAAACAAGTATTACTCCTCTTAAATCTTTATTCGCGCGTTTTAATTTACCTGCTGTTTTTTTAATTAAAATGTAAACAGAGTGTATACTGTATGAATACAATAAGTTTTTTTCTCGAATGGTTACATTAGGTTATGATATTTTTAAATTTTCCACTTTTTTCATTAACAGAGGTTGCCAGTGTATGATATGTTGTGAATGCAAAATTTGTTTTGAAATGGAGAATGAAATCAGTTTAAGAGAGCATGAGACTGAAATCTTAATCTTCTTGAATTCTAAACAGTCTTTTGTATGTCTGTAACTATATTTATCGTTCCTAATTGGATATATAGTTCTGCGTTCAGTGGAAAAAAATATACATCATTGGTTTCAATTACAATCAGTTTCTTTCTCAAATTATAACTCATCCACTTCCTCATTTTTGTAAATTCTTTCAATACAGAAAGATGAGGTTAATTACTTAATCGTATTTTGTAAGATGTTTCTGATACGTTTGAATTAAATTGTTCAATATAGTATGATATGTCGCTTACCATAGAATTTACTATAAATTTTTTTGGACTTTACCGTCATTTAAATCATTTGTTGTGAGAGGAGGGTTAGATTATGCTTAAGCTGTTGAGTTATGTTTCAACTGCTAGGAGATGTATCAGCAGAAAACGTCTGAGACATACACCAGATAAATCCTGGCTGTAATTGCTTTCATATCATTCCTAAGCCTGTCACTATACAGTAGTATTGCATTCCTAAGGCTATCACTATACAGTAGTAACTGTATAGCGATAGCCTTAGGCTTGTCGGTCGCACGGTGATTAGCAGATATAAGTGTGAGTCTGATGGGAATCATTTATGTGCGAGTTACGATTAAAACGTATATATTTAGATCTATTGTTGTTAGCTCACATGTCCGAAAGTAACATCAGCCCAAGCCCACGAAAATCTTCGTGGCAAGGAGCTCAAATTTATGCCTGTCGTAGGAAACAGCCTTGAGACCCTTACTGGTAGCAGTGCGATTTTAGCACAGTTCTGCCCCCTATTTTGACGGAGAGCAACCTGGAGGGACGGGTCCGAGGGTCTCCCACCCCTCCTCTCTTCAACCAAACCACAGGAGAGGACTTTCGGCTCGTCGCATATTTAGAGTGCCACCATGCCGCAGCGCCACTATACATTTACAAACATGAATGCCTTCTCCGGGATTCGAATCTGGGCCTTTCGGCACGGCAGTCAGCAACGCTAATCACTATAGCGGTTGGGCGGCATATATTTAGATCTACTTAGAAGAAGCTGAACTGTTTCTGTAGGGTAACGAAGACTCGTATGACGTAACCTCCTATAGCCTTATGCTTCTTTTTCCAGACTTGATAACAAAAGATATTGGAATTTTTACAACACAGCCACCAATGTATTTGTATATACGTTGTGTATCTGCAATTAAGTCCTCTTTTGTTTCCATTTGCATGTTGTAAAACCAACGCATTGTCACAAATTGACCTCGAAAATTCGCGAAAATATAACTGCGACCTCAGAGCTATGACCTCAGTAAGCTACTGTCTCAGTGAGTTAGCTACCCTGCAGTATTTCTGAACGAATATTTAATCCCTTATATTTCCATAATAGACCATGTAATTTTCAAATAAATAACATTAATATTTTATTTGTATTTTTAATTTAAAATATAAAGCTGGCACCTGTTAATACACTGAAGTACAAAACGTAATGAGCATTTAGATTTCCGCTTCCAGTTTTAAATTCGAGTGGCTTGGATAAAGGAATATTATACGTATCACATTACATATAACAATCGCAAAATTTGAAGGCACTTGATTCAGAAGTAATAGTACTGCATTAATTGCAGTGATATAAATGAATAACTGGCAGCGATTAAAGCCAAATAGTGTTCTTTAATAGAAGGTATGATCCTCTTGAACGGCTATGTATGCTTTACGCCGCATTTCACTACTTACCATGGAGGTTGGTGAATCAAGTTTTCGGCAATAGCATCATTAAGTTTCCTCATAGCTGTTGAAAAATAGCCAATAGATTTGAACTTGTTCCTGCCTAGAACGTCTCATATGTATTGAATATATGCATATCGAAAGAATGACATGTCGCTGCATTATCATCCATAGAAGAAAATTCAGTGAAGTCTCGAAACAGATGTATATAGGGCAGAATTATATCATTACAGTAGCATTCAAAAGCACTGGCTTCATGCATAGATGCCAATGAGCGGTCTGTTCCTGCGACTGGGGCAGATACGTCCCATGCATTAAATAAAGCTCAAGAGCTTGTAATATATTACGGAGATTTAAAGTAGAGTGGGAAGTTGGCGATATGATTTAATAGCAGGAAGGTCCTTTTTCTTTCCTTTCCTGTCAGAATATTTGACTAAAGGGACCTAATACACAAAAATTTAGTCTCTGTAGCCTACAAGAAAATGTTAAACTATTCCCACAGAGCATTCATGGTTATAATGTCAGTGTCCATTATTTGTAGTTTTATGTGCCCATTTCAAAAAATACCTCTCCAAAAGACTTCCATCGTCATATAGAAAAATCTTAGTAACATATGAGGTGTTACATCATGTATTGTTAATACCTGTCACCAGTAACTGACTTCAGAATCACTGGGGTGGCTAAATCTATTTTGATCAGTAAAATAGATCTAACCTTATCACAAGTATTATTTAAGCCCTTGCAAGTGTATAAGTATTGCAGTCGGCGGCCAGGTGTTAAAGTAATAAAACTTACGAGATGTCAGCAATAATTAGACTTTACGGAATCATTTAGCCATAGTAAACCGCAATATCTGGTTATAGCTACTTTTATGTATCTTGTTGATAACGGCGTTTATGATATGCGTTTTGTCTTTCTTGATCTGTAAGACTATAAAGACGTCATCATTGGGTGTTGATATTAGTGTGCGACTAATATCCTAGTAATAGCTATACTTGTAAAGAAAAATTATAACCCCAGCAATAAGTCACTATGTACAAATATATTCATCTTCGCTCTTCTGATTACGCAACTTCAGCTTCTTAATTTGTCTACCTAGTGTAGAGCCATTTAAAGGCTCTTTAATGTCCTTTTCAGGTATGTATTACAGAATGAAACTTACTAAACGGCTGTAACGACTGTGGTCATCTTTCGAAATTTAAAAGGATTTCCGGAGTTTCTGTTTTCACTGTTTACGTAACATAGTGCCGAATGTGAATACGCCACAGACTTTTGTGCAGCGTATGTGTTCATATTAATCGCCCAAGCGTTTTCATTTAATTTTGACGTTATAACTTTTAAAAGTGCTGCTTAGACTGTAGAAAAATAAGAAAAGGATACAAAAGTTTCTTTCTACTATCTCTTTCGCGTATAATTGCAATAACACATTTTAATCTGAGCATACTAACTACAATCAACTGCAGAATATTCAATCGACAAGACAAAATGTTTATATTATACTACTAGTATTTAGCTTGAAATACAACAGATCCCATCAGTAGAAATAATTTGAAGATTAGTGATAAAAGGTCTGAAGATAAATTATAAAAGATTTTGATTAAGATTTGATAACTAAAGTCAAAATAAGTAACAAAACTTAGTTTAAATCCATTACGAATTATAATAATACCAAAAATTAATTAAAAATAAAAAATAAACTTAACATTCAGGGAATCTGGAAGTAACGTAAAACAGGATTATTAAAATTGTTAGCTAAAAGAAGCAACCTTAACAACAAATATAGGTCCATTGCAGTAAACCGTAAATTTTTTAGAGATGCACAAATATGTCTTAAAAGTGATCTGTTACTGCGAAAGTAGAAAATTAACTCAGAACATATAAGAACGTCAGGAGCCAGTTTTTCAAACTAAAAAACAAAAAAGATTTCTTTTTTCTTTTTTCCCCTCCACAAATGCCCCGTAATCTAAACGCAGATTTTCGTCACTGACTAATTTCTTATCGAAACAGTCCATTAACTTTGAAGTTAAAATTTATGTTAAAAATAAAATAGAGACAGAGGTATTTCTGCAAATTTTTTTGTAAACTAACAAAAGTTCTTAAGTATAAACAACTTAAGAAAGAAATTAATTAATTCTCATAAATACTATTTTTCATGGATCTCACAAGTCTCGAAACGGATAAAACTCTGAACGCTAATCATTTCTCCATGTTTAACATCAGTTCTGGCTTATTTCCCATAAAAAGCCTTCTACGAAGGCAACTCTCCCCTTGGAAAGGCAACCCTCGCTTGCTTTATCAGTATGAAGGATGCAAATAAGCAAATCGTTTTTCCAAACACAAGTTCTTCGTAAAATAAATATTTACTTGTCTGGGTATAAAATTTCTTAACAAAACACGCATTGTTAGCGATTAGTTTAACAAGCTTATAAAATTTGGGAAAGGTTAGAATAAAATGTTAAGAATTACTGAATGAAAGTGAATAGGTGCAATAACACATTAGTGAAAGGAGTTACCGCGCTTATAAATCTACAAATCATGTAAATGAATTCATAGTTTGTCCAACGCTCCTTTCAGAGATTAACTAGAAGAGTGAGAATTTCCAAACTCTCTGCACGTGCTTCGCAGAAACATTTCTCATTCTGTTTTCTAGCATGGTAATGAGATGTGACATCAAGAGCTCTATGTCTGTTCCTAAAAGGCCTTTACATGTTAAAATATTAACATAAAATGAAAATATCATTCTCATAATAGGTGCGACACATGCGAACTAAAATGAATTTTAACAAATGGCAAGATACAATCTTTGCCATTCGTTTCTTTTGAAATCCACGCCAGAGAAGGTTATAGTTTTATGAATTATTTCCTTGCTTTAATATTTAATACATACTCTAATTTTAGTATGCTTGAAAGCAGCTTAGTATCCGTGAATTTCTCACACGAAGCACAGTGAGTGAAATATTTTTCTCCGAACTTTCAACGTATTCAGTCCTTCAATTTATTAGTAACATTTCGATAATGATATAAAATGATGTTTTGTAAGGTAAATTAATGATTTGCACTTTAAAACTCTTACAGTAGTGGCTTTATTAGATGAAATCTAGTCATAATTTTGAACGAAATCATCGAAAACTGAGCTGAAGTAATAATATAGTTTGTAATATCTCGGTGAATGTAAAAATGCTGGTGGATTTCCAGCAAATTAAAAACGTGGCTTTTGTGACTGAAAGAATATTAAGAGGGTAGAAATTATTTATAACGTAAAGAAATACTGTGCGATGCTGATATGCTGAAACTAAAGGGAGCAGAAAAAAATCGAATAATCGAAACTTTATGTTGAAGGTATTTTCAATTTAAATAAATAATTCGATAAATAATAAATTCGATTTTCTTTAAAAACCTCACAAGAATAACCTAAGTATTTTTTCACTTGGGACAAACAGTTAAATACGCCCCAGTCCATGCAATTAAATTAACTATATTTGTAAACTTTTAAATTGAGCAAAAATAACAGTATTAAATCAGAGCATCAAAATTGTTATAGCATGATTATACCATATTTACTGTAGAAGTTTTTAATCGCTACTTAAAAAATTCAGAATAATAATAAGTGTAATAATTTTTAATAGTTAAATGAAAATTTTAAAGAGTAGTTTTTATAAGTAGCAAATAACACTGAAATAGCATAAGTAATTGATGCACTAATTTTTCTAGTTTTTTTGTAATTTAACTTTTCTTGCTTTTAAAAAAGCAAAAACGACAATTTTTATACTTAATTCATATTCTATAGAAAAAGCACCCGTATTTGAAATTTTTTTTTTAAATCTAAGCGAGAATTTTGTATATATTTGCATAGTTTCGATTTGTTAAAGCTCATTTCGCCCTAATAATAATAATTGACAAGTTTAAAAATATTATCAACGCAATTTTCGAATTCGCACACATTTGAACTACTCTGTTTTCCTGAATCATCCTTGTAAGGTCTAATTTACTTCGGGAGGAAGTTATCTCGTTTAATTTTTTATGACTTTAAGTTGTGAGATTAAAATACGTAACTATCATTTTCTATTATGAAAAAAATATTTTTTGACAATTTGTTATTTTAACAATTTATTATTGAAGCCTAATTAAGTTTCCTTTTTTAGTTTTCTTCAACCTATGTTGATATATTCATTTTAAAGCTAAATTTTCACATATACCAAGAATATTTTCTTTCATTTTCTGTAAAGAGAGAAATAATCATTGTATTGGCTTTGTTTAATTTAGTATGGCAAAGCATCCAAGCGTTAACTGCTTAATGGAAAGGATGTCTTTGTAGAGACATCCTTTCCATTTCATTTCCATTAATTCCATTTGAATATTCCCGTCAAACGGGAAATATTCATGTTAATGACCAATTGCCCACTCATTTCCCGGAATTGGAACTAAGTTTGAACTCTCAGTGTTTTGCGGCCTTATCCCGTAGAACATGGATTACAATTATTGCCTAAGAGTTTACCTATCATCGGGTATTACTGAAGCTTTTGAAAAATTATTTTTAAAATTCTTTTTTTTATAAAAAACTTTAATAAAGAAAAACTCTTATTTTAATTTTCACCACACCTGCATTTCAGAACAATGTTTATTACTACAGACACTTACGTTGTTAGGATCTTTTTATGTTTTCGGGGGGGGGCTCTCCAGTATTGGAAGAAAAGAGTATTTTGCCACCCCTTAAAATATAATTTATCCTAAGTTAGCCGGAACGGTTTGTGTTACTTTCTTTGCAAAAAATTCAAATTCTTTCAAATTAAATATTTAATTTTTTTTCACATGACACAATTCAAGAAAACCTCAGAAAAAATTAAGTCATGTCTTAACTTATCTGTTTACAATCCAGTCTTGAAAGAAAATTAAACTAAGGTATCTATTCGTTTAATCGTCTAGCAGTAACTGTAACTATTCCATCAAAAAAGTAAATAAAACAAGTGTACAATTTTGAGGAAATTTAATTATAAATATAACAGGCCAGAAATTCTAAGTATAAATCTCATTTAATAGTCAACCTTGAAACGAAAAATGAAACAGACAGCTTTGTACGAAATATAATACAAGAAACTAACAGTGCGGTATATTTCATTTTCAGAAAGGCTTGTTTAATCTCTTGCTGCCGTTTCATTGGATGTTTGTGTGCTAGATCTGCTGAAATAACTGCCTCCCTTTCCAATTTCAGCTCGTTGACTTCGGAAAAATATGGTGAAAGAGAATCAGTTTAAACTCATATGGGATTTCTTGCAAAGGAAATGCAGTTAAAACTGCATTTCAGAATAACGGGAGGGAATACGAAATCCCTATTGCCGGCGATAAGGCGTTTCTTGGGCAAGCTCGGTCTTGCAATCTCAATTACCATACCTAGGCAAGCTCCATTACCAGAAATGTAAATCAGTGTCAAACAAACACTACTTTCAAAGATGAAGTTTGAAAACTGTATATACACTACTGTAAAACCACATGATTTCTAAGAATAATGTATTTTCAATATGATTTCTGTTATTTCAGCTGTATTTCCTATAATGCAAAAATTTTCTTACCACCTCTTTTGGAATTAATGAAAATTATCCATTGAAAAACATATATAAAGAAGCTTGATTGCAGAAAGGGAATAAATTAAATCAGTTAATTAATATTTAAATAATTTTGCTGCTCATTATGTTGACACTAAGCTGTGTCGAACGTAAATTGAGAGAAGACATCCTGACCGAGAAGGTGACTACGAACAATTATTAATGGGAATTAGACAATCAAATATTACATACAGCATTGTGAATGTAACGCTTTTAAAGTATCCAAACTAGTGCTAACGAGGTTTTTTATTACTTTAAGTCTATTTTGAAACTTTGCTTCTTGATGTGTTTCAAAGTCAATAATAATAATTATTTTATTAAATGAGTTTTTAACGTTTCAATTTTGCACAGCTGTTCGCCTGAGGCAAGTGCCTCACTTCCCTTACCCATTTCTCGGTTTCGTCTGGAGCATTTTTGTAGTGGAGGGGCAAAGTGTCCTCTTTTTGTTATTATAGAAACAAGTTAAAATTAATTAATAGAATTTAGTTAACCCTAATACAGAGGACAGAGCTTCAATTCATAATTCCAACAGAATGCGTATTAAGACAGCTGTCCATATAAAACTTTCCCTTTCTTCTCCTCTAGTTGTGATTTTGCGTTATTTTCCTAATTTCTACAGTACGCACGATTTTTATCTGCAAAAAGTTGCTTTCTAACAAATTATTCCTCCTAATTTTTGTAGTTTAATCATTTAAACCATTTTTTTAATTGGAGATATAACGCTTAATGTTTATAAGGAATTAAACCCCAGCGTGTCTTATTTAGTTTTTCTTGAAGACACTTACACTTTAAAGTAGTGCTAGGCTTACGTCAGAATTTTGACTGATCTAAATCATTTACTGTTGCAAGCATTTTTAAAATTCTATCTTTGTGTAATTTTGTAAAATTTATACTCTCACATCAAACAATATCTGGTGCTTTCATGTCATGTACTACACAACAGTCGTTCTAATATTTAACGGACAGACTTATTTTCCTACATACTCTTTTCTCATTATACAGAGAGTTTACCATATACCCTGTGTCACTAAAAATATATATGCACTCAAAAGAAATCAACCCACAGTCACGAAACTCAACAGGAATGTAGTCTGATAAGAGATATGCAAATAATTGAAATTTCGACGCCAACGAGACAAGAGTAAGCGTACTATGCGCATATGAGATGCGCAGCTGGGAGAGTTTAAAACCTTGATTGTTGGTGCTGTCGAATCTGTCGACTTGGATGGACGGTATTGTGACTACAGATGTCACTGAGATATAACCGACACGAACGAACAGTTGTTGGACTTTGGTCTCAGAGAAGCAGGTTGGTCGAACAGGCGTATTAGCTGCCACCTCTGTCGGAGGGATATGGTAATTGCTTGGTGCTGACTGCAATAGATCACGGAAGGACAATCTACCGTCGCGGTGGGTCAGGATATCCCAAGAACATAAATGAGCCCGACGATCGCGCAATTATAAGAGCGGCCACTTCCGCACCAACAATGTCACTAGTACCGATTCGATTCCATTTACCACCTTCCAGGCAACCGGTGGTATCAAGGGAAACCATTGGGAGTCGGGCGGCCGATCCTGGTATATGCTGCCACGCCCATTAAGACACCTACCACTGACCTCCACATCATAGGCAGTGTCGATGAATTTTTGCCGAACTCGGGCAAGCTGGAGTGTGACTGAATGAAGGCGTGTGATCTTCAGCGATGAATCCCGATTCAGTCTCAGTGCTGATGACCAACGCATATGCGTGTGGAGACGGCCAGACCAGCGGTCCGATCCGGCATTTGTTGTCGAGCAGTATACGGCGATCCTTCAAGGCATTCGGCTCGCAGTTACGTTGGGCGACATTTTAATGCCGGTTGTATTGATAATGCTATCAAATTGCCCAGGTGCCCTTTATCAGCAAGACAACGCTCGTCCACATGCTGAGCGACTCTCCCAACAATGTTTTCAAGGATATGGCGCACTCCCGTGGCCTGCCAGATCACCAAACCTCTTGCCAATAGAACATGTTTGGGACATATTTGGAAGGCAACTGCAGCCGTCCCGGAATGAATTAACGGCCCAGTTGCAAAGATTATGGCATGATTTTCCGCAGGAGATCATCGATGGCTACTTGACTCGATGCCATGCCGTGTTCGGCTTGTAAATCTGCCAGAGATGGCTATAGTACTTACTGATTTGTAAATTTTTCATGCTATAACTTCTTTATAAAACGATGTTTTTTCGGAATTTGTACTAATTTGTTAATGTCTTCATACACTACATACATGTTAAGTTTCGTGATAGTAGTTCGTTTCCTTCTGGATGCATATACTTTTTTGTGACAGAGTGCATTTTAAAGTTTTCTGATAATTCTTTTTAAGGTGTATTTTAATCTGGAAAAGCGATGAAAAGCAGTAGGTAACTACCAAAGTTCTGAAATCCCATACATTCAAACACAGTTTGGCTACCACAAGCACAAATAATGCATTTCTATCCTTTCTTTTAATTCACAAAATGTTGTAAAAAGGAAAAAGATAAATCTTTAACTACTGAAATTTGAAAATAAATTGTTGATGCTCTAATACTTCTGTCTTTAAAACCAAGTAATATGATATTATTGCTATAGTTTCTAGAAAATGTTCCTCATAAAATGATACTTAAGTAATTTGATTTTTTGTATGCTACCACATGTATCATTAATTGTAAAAACAATACTATGAATAAATTATATTTATCTGATGAAAATAAGTCCCATTCAAAATATTTACTTATGTGAATTTCTGTGCTATTTGTTAGTTGCTTTGTTCAGTTCAATATTTCACGATTTATACTTTTTATATTCTAATATTTCATTTCATTTCCTAATACTGTAAAAAAATTTTCTTAAAAAACATCTTTCCTGCGCTGCGCCGTTTTTTTCTTTGAAGCAGAATATAAAAGATAAAAATATTATATAAAATTGTAACTATAATTTGTAATGGGCTCTTAACTCTCCCTTTTTAATATGGCTATTTCTCTTTCCTGTCCTAAAACTAGTGACTGCATATAATAAATCTGTCTAAACTGCATCATTTCAAAATTATTTCCATGTTATTGTGATTCTTCCATACCTCTAATGATGGAGATACTTATATAAAGCATCGACCAAAAATAATATTAGAACTTGAGGAATGAAATTTAAATTAGCCAGTCAGAAGAATTTAATCGAAACCTTCTCATCCAAATCTTTGATGAATTATCTTCTCATTTCTTTTCCGGTTCTCTTTGCTGCTGACTTGCGTTCTCCGCTTTTCTTGCTTTCTTCAATATCTAAATCAATACGTATGTCTTACGCCAGCTTAGCTATATGCATCTGTGTCAAGAATTTCTTTTTTCAAGAATGAAAGCATCTGAAGTCGGTCGTTATGACTGTTAATATCTTTATGCACTATTACTCGGTCATCAGGTTCTGCGTTATTAGCGTATAAACCATTACATATATATGTATTTACGTTTTATAGAAACTTAATTTCTCTCCTTTTCTAGAATAATATTATATATATATATATATATATGTATGTGTGTGTGTGTGTGTGATAAAAACTTGGGGAGACTTGTGCATAATTAGAAAGATGACACTCGAAGTTAGAGACTTCTAGACCGATGTAACCGACTGAACATAACCTTTGTTGCTAGACATGAACCAATTAATGAGACCATATTTCTTATTGCACATGATCATGAGCACAATTCACCCCATAATTTTATATAGAGTATCACATTTTAAATAACGGCGTAGGTAACAGCACGATAAAGCACAGTGAACTGAAACAGAGTCCGAGGGCCAACAGAGCTGCAAGCTAACAGCGCATTTATCCAATATGGCAGTCTGTAAAGAGAAAGGTTTTGGTTTAGGTTAGAATAGTTTCAGTTTCCAAGAGTTATGTCGTAAGTGTCACGCAGGGCATGCAAGATGGAATGATTTAGAAATGATGCAATCCAGAGACGTTATTACGATTTTTAGAACAGAGAATTAGAATTAAAGGGTTACAGTTAATTTAAATTATAATTTTGATTTACATATTTTTTATTATACATATGGGGAGATATGTAAAATATAAAATCTCTATCTTTCAAATAATAAATTAATAACAGCACTTTAACTTTCGTCTTCGTTCTAAAAATAACAGAGGAATAAGTTTTCTAACTAAATTCCTTGCAATTCTGAAAAAGATCTGTTATCTAATCTCTGTTGCGCAATTATCGATGAAATCTGAACCCAACATCTGGACATTAACCTGTCATGTGATATAAAAGGTAATTGCGTCGTAAATTTCCTTCTCTTCTCTTCTGCTTCTTATTACACATATATCCATATCTTCTGCTTCTTATTAATGTGTGTGTATAAGAAATAAATTCATAATCTACTTTAATTACAAAATGCAAGACATTAGAGTGGATGCATTGGAAACTGAACTGAGGTGAACACATTTTTTAGACCGGTGGTTAAATTTAAATAAATGAAAATGGAATAGTAAAATAATATGAAATAACAGCTCGGAGCTCGAAGTTCTTCAGACGAATGATCTATTTCAACTAAGTTCATTCTCGTTACAAACCAAAATCTAAAAACATTTCGCTAATTTGTGAGCTGAAATGGTTGTTTTAAAATTGGTAATATAAGCAAAATGAAATTATAAATACAAACAGAGCATTAAAAAGTAAAATAATTGGTAATAATAACCTGTTATTAATTTTAATCAAAATTAAATCAATAACTTCCTGGATTTATTGCCAAACCAAAATTTAAAAACGTTTCGCTAATTTGTGAGCGGCTTCAAAAACATTTTACATGAATTTAGTTATTGAATTTTTTCTTGAAAACACTCACGAATTGTACTGCGTTTGTGCTTAATTAATTAATAAATGCTACTAAATTATATTTATGATTAGTTTTACAATTTATATGTATATGTACAAAACGAGGGTCGTACACGACACTGTTATTTTTTCATTCACCAAAGGTGTAACGTACTGCCATTAGCAAACCAGAACTGTAATTAATTTTTTTGGTTTAATGATCCAAAAAAAAAAAAGGAGAAAAGTTCATTCCCCTGAAAAAGGTAGAATTTATGTGAATTACGAGAAGTATACAATCGTAAGTTTCAAAGACAAAGTATTTTTAATTACAATCATTTAAAAATACTGTAATATTTAAGGTTTTGGAATTGAAGTTGCAGGTGATCCTTTATAGCAATCGAGAAAAAAAACTTCAGAGGAATTCTAATCTTATTCTCTGAAACGTTTCTAGGAAAATACAACCATCTGTATGATTATATCTTTCAACACTATGCCTTCGAAACTGAAGCAGAGTACTGTCGCTAAGCTAAAAAGTTTTGCTTTGCTTTGGTTTATTTTGATGATGACAAACCACACGAGGGCTACCTGCATAAAGGCAGGGTTGCTTTCGCGGACATCTTTAAGGGAACTGACTCGTAACCCCGCTACACATGGGAAAAATCACGGGAAAGCCCTTGCAGCCAGGACCCGTTTACCCGAAATTTTAACACGGGTCGAAATACCCGAGTTTAGCGACTTTACTGACCAGTAACTGATGAGTTGGGGAAGAAGGAAAAGAAAAGTGAATGGAAGTTTTACGCCCAAAAGCATATTAAACGGCAATAAATGCCTAAATGTTTTTCATCGTTTTCTGAAACAATGCTTAGAAGAAATGCGTAAAAGGAAAGTAAATCGATCACTTCTTCTTTCCTTGTGTTATAGGATAGTTTTACCTGAACTATGGATTGTTAAATTTGATGGGTGGTTTAATTTGGTGAGTTATGGAACCTAGCCCTTTATGTATTTAAAGTACTTTAGGAGAAAAAATAAAAAAAAAACTTGAAATGCCATTCTGCCAAAAGACTATAAGGTTTAAGGGGCATACCAGCAGAATGGCTATTATGAAAATAAAGCCGGTTTAAAAAGAAAGTAAACTTTTAATTTCATCAGATACACTGAAATTTCAGAACTTCCAGTTAAAAGAAAACTCTAAATAGTTTAACACATTAATAATTAAAGCAATCTCAATATTACGTTTTGGATAATAGCGTTAAATAGCAGTTATTTTATGACTGAGTTACTTTTCCTTTAAAATAAGCAAAAGCATATTTTCTATGTGAATATTTCTATTACTGAACACATTTTCAAATTAACCTGCTTCTAATTATGGCAATTACATTCTATACAGCTTCCAAAAAATATGCTCTGAACTAGAACACGTTCAATTAACCATTAATTAAGCTAATTTGCCTTTAGAGTAAAACAGAGTTCCATGTAAAATGCTGCAGCGACCGCAGCAAAAACTTTACATAAATCGTTTCATACATAAATTATATCTTCCTTCTGATTCCAGGTAACTGCTTTTTCCCTTTTATTAATGCAGTGTTGAAACTTTATTCCTAGTTCTTCATTTCTTCGGGCTAGAAAACTAACATTCGTGTAAGTTTTTATGTGTGATTTTTTGGTATATTTATATTCCAATAAATTTGTTTTAAATGCTTTACTTACTCTTTATATGGTTATTTTTATTTTTGTAGTTATACGTAAATTTAGTGCTCTATTTTTCACATTGTAACCAAAGTGTAGATGCAGTTGCTGCTTAAAGATAAATCGGCTCATTGCCTTTTTGATTAGAAATAGTTTTGCAAAGTTTAGAAGGAAGTAAACGAGTTCTCTCATATATCCTTGTGGTATAATGCAGCTTGCACTACATGCAGCTTGCAATCGAAAACCCTCGATCTAATTTATGATTATCGGAAAGGGCATGGTTGTTTTTTCTGCATTTTTTACTGCTTATAGAAAAACCTAATGATTTTTCAAACCTACTTAAGACTATTTTATCTTCCCACAACCATTGAACTAGTATGCTGGAGTAGTGTGAAACAGGGGGTTGGTTCACCGCCAGGATCTCAAACTCGCAGGCGGATTGCCGATGAGCCAGCACGCGGAGGCGCAGCTAACAGATAAGAAAGAGTTTGTATCGATTCTTCATTTAGCTGATAAGATGACGTCACAATTTTATAAGAGATTATCTTTTATTGATTTTCCGGAGGTTCTTTGTCTTTTTAGCTTTTGTATTTTTTTTCGTATTCAAGCTATTTTACTACCTATATGACGGTTATTTCCCGGGTACCCTTGATGACACTTACTTTCGAATTTAATAACTGATTTAGAAAACCTTAATTTTAGACGTAAATTTTTAATTTTCCTGTATATTTTAAGCCTTATAATTTCCTATATACTCAGAAGTTTACATTATTTCTTAAATATTCTATTCATAATATCACATTTACTTAGTTAACTATAGTGTTATGAAAACTTAAAATTAAAGAAAGTAAAAATTAAGAAAAAAAATATTTATAAACTTAATATCATTAAATATTAAATTAAAAAATGATTATATACAAATTAAACACACAGGACTCCATTAAATGCAAAAAAAATAGGAAAAGTTAATGAATAAATACGTTAAACATATAAAAGCTAAATACATAAAATGCGTTAAATCTAAAAGATGATTAGATATATACATTAAAGTAAAAATTAAGAAAAATAGTTATATAAAATCTAAATATAAACATTACGTTAAATATAAAAAGATATCAAATTAGATATGCAAAATGTCATTAAAAGTAGCATTAAGCTTTACATGAAATATGCTAAATCCTTTTTCAAATGTGAATTATTAGTGTTCTATGGTTTTACTCAATTGCACCTTTTTAAATTTTATTTGAACATCTTTCTTTTAATTCCTAATATAGCTTTTCTTAATTGCTTTTTCTTTCGATTCTAGTGTATAACGTCAATTTGTTTATTCAAATTTCATACAACGCCATCGTAATTCACAATCGAAGCCCAACGTCTTTCACTTACATTCTATTTGATAATACTACAATTTTCCTTATTTGACAAAAAGCGAATATTTTAATTATTAGTCAATTCCAAATAGAACTAGTATATTTTTCACAAACATTACCTTCTTCTATAAGTTATTCTATTACAAGTCTCTGCTGTTTTCTCTTAGGTGTGTCCTACTTATGGTGTTATGTATTACTTATTTCAGTTGTGATTTAAATTGTTTTAAAGGTAATGATTTAATTTATTCTGCTTCAGACTTAAAGATTAATTTGTTTTATTTTTTTTTTTGGATTAGAGTTGATTGTTGGTTTACATTTCTCAGGCTTAAGCTTAGCTTGGAAGTGTTTTATTTTGTTGTAAGTAGTATTGTGGATTCTGATTCTGAGTTTCCGGTGGTAGGGTTATTATTTTGTTTTACTTAAAAGTTAATTGGTAAAAATCCTTTTTTGTATTTTGTATTCTTTCGTCAGTTTAACAGCTGGCTCTGGTTCAAGTGATGAGTAATTTCTGCCATTGTCACCACTGCTTAGGTTTAACTTTTTATGTGTTTTGTAAAGTCAGAGGTTATTGATTCTTTTCGAAAAATTTTGGTAAACCAAAATTTTTCTTTTCGGAACGGGGGAGGATTGTTATGTATTACTTATTTCAGTTGTGATTTAAATTGTTTTAAAGGTAATGATTTAACTTATTTTGCTTCAGACTTAAAGATTAATTTGTTTTTTTTTTTTGTAGTTGAACTTAAGTTTCTTTGGCTTGTTGAAAAGTAATTGTAGTCATTTAATTTGTTCTCTTGACAGTTTTGGTTAACGCTGATTTTAAGTTGCTTGAGTAATTAATTTTTCTTCTTTACTTTTGGTTGGTTAACTATTTAAATTTCTGTTTAGTTAATTTTTTTTTCTTAACCTTGGTTGTTAATGTTAATCTCTTGATAAGTTGACCCTTAAGGTCAATCTTTTTAAAGTTTTGTTTACACAAGTTGGTGTTTAAAGTTTAATTAAGTTTTAATGTGCCCCCTTTTCTGCTAAATTTGGGATCCATATTTTCTGACTATGGTGGTCGTTTTGGTGTTGTGGAGAAAATAAAAAAATTTTTCATACTTGATTATTGTATTTTAACTGAAGTAATTTTTATTTCCTTACTATGGTGGTCGTGTGTGGTGTTGGAATAAACCCAAGAAAATTATCTATGTAATTATTATATTTTTATTTAAGTACTTATCAGTATTGAAGTTAATTTGTGTGTAAGATCAATAATTAATACCTATTCCTCAAAAACTTTTCCGTTGCCTTTCCAAATAATTTATGAGCTTGTTTTCGATTCCTTCGCCTGCTAGACGGTAGTCTGTGAAGCATCTTTCATCACTGAAACGTCTTGCACCCTGCTGAAGAGGCTAGTTTCTACACTACTAACCCTGCAGCTAGGTCAAGGGGACGGGGTGTTTTGCTTACTCGCAGGCTTTTCCTATGCTGGAGTGGGACCCCTCGACGAGGCTAGAGTTGAGTGACCTTGGTGTATCAGCGATTATTCGCCAATTTCTGGAGTTCACACTACATTTGGCTTCACCTTCCTGCGTGTTTTTCCCCTGGGGTTGCCGGGCTGTTGGCGGTTTTCCTACCATCTAAAATCGCCAATCGAGCAGTTTTGGCGAATGGAGTAAAAAGCTTGGGAGCTAGCGACGAAGCAGCCAGACGGAAGGGGACGGAGTGGAGAGCGAGACACGAAAGAAAAATACTATCTGAAGAGTAGCTGTCTGCGTTCTTAAAACGATGTATGAAGGAAATGGAGGAGAGAAACCACCTAGGTTGGGCGACGGAATGAGGTCGAA
>KL814762.1:0-23595 GCA_000611955.2 Stegodyphus mimosarum
GTGTTGAATAATATTATTTAATTTAGTACTTTTCCAATGATTAACTGAAAAAAATCAAACAGTAGAACTTACACTATACTTCAGTTTCTGGACAATTATTTATAAAAATACAGATGGATAATTCAAACTACTCAACTGGTCACCATCACTCCATTAGCAGATTTAAGCAACCAATAGAAAAAACACACTTCGAGCTATCATATTTAACATAAATCCCAAACAATCTTTAGACAAAACACAATAAATATCAAACATCTTTAACATGACTCACCCTCACCATTTTAGGTCAATAATATTTCTTAGTGCTGGATTAGAGTTCCCTGTTAAATTTTTATATGTTGCATATGAAGTTTTTATAAAAAGCTCAGTAACTTATTCGCAAAAAACATGCCTATTGATTTGACTATTTGTTATTTTTAATGGAAAATTATTCCTGTGTAATTTTATTTCATATATTTTGTTCTAAATACAATGACAAAATAATCATATTTTATGCACAATATGGTCTATTTTAAATACTTTTTAAACTGATTTTCATTTTTATCCTTTTGGTGGTTTCATTCTGTCCATCAGAATATCTCAGAGGATAATGGATAGTGAAAACTGATGTTAAGAGGGCAAATGATAATTGAATTTCTGCTAAGTTATGTTTAACAGTACATATCTAAAAATTATAAATTAATGAAAAAACTTAATACTTATTTTCTAATTTATTTATTTTACCTTAGGGTTTACAGTTTACTCATAAAGTAATAAATTTATACACATTTCAATAGAACATATTTTCATACTCAGGAACTTTAACATGTCACTAACTGCTTTATTTTCAAAATTAATTTAACATGAAATGAAAATTTCATCATTGTCATATCACATGAACGAATATCATGTATACATCCACTTATAATACAGATCCCCACTTTGCAAAAGAACAGCATTGCTGTAAAATTTTTAATAAGACAAAATGGTTTAAAGTAATTTCGCAGCTATGGTTATTTTATACAGAAAAACTAACTTTTATTAAAGGATATTATATAGAATCTTTTTTTTTAAAAAAAAGGACAGATATTAAATCATCATTGGCATTTATACTGTATGGCTAGTTTCTGTTCTTGTGTTTCTGAATATGATACTAATGACTGAAAGTCTGACAGGTTGGCTCATACCTGACACTCAGAAGAAACTTATGGAAATGATTCAACGTGAAAATTTTGTCACTAATAAAATCATAATTGCTCAGGAATACGCACAGCTAAAATGCTCTACAACTAGTCCAGAAGACAGTATGAAATCTAATGGTGCTATTTTCATCAACAGCATATTTTAATACAGGAAGAATTAGAATAATCTGCCTGGGAAAAGCCTTAAAGCTGATGATGTAACCAAAGTTGTAGGTAAGGTTTTCAGCACCCAGGGTCAGCTGAAGATTTTGCACCCCTTCCTGTTTGCTAAGAATGGAAAATATTTAATTCTAAAATTACGTAGCATCAGTTTGGCTCCCCTGGATGCTGCACCCAGAGACAAATGTCCTGCCCTCTAGCTATGCCCCAGGATGTAACAATGAAAAGAATGTGACATGTCAACTACCATGCATTCCTTAAATGATTTTGTTACAATATATATGTTGCCCTTTTTTAAAATTATATCAATTTCTTAAGAAATAAAACATAAATAAAATAAACAATCACATGATTAAATACATGGATTATGTAGTCAGAAACACATGTATATGATGCATTAAAAAATTAGTCCATTGGAAACTGTAAAGGAGATAGCAGTAAAAATGTAAAGTGAGCTGTGAAATATCTGGTAGTGCAAGATATAGGACACAGGTTGAATACCACGTATTAAGAAAATATAGTAGAAATCAAGACAGAGTCCTCTGCATTGGTAAACTTTGACATTATTGTGCATTAAAAAAAAATTCTGTGAACATGTAAATATATATTTCGACAAATTTATTGCATACACAATTCTTTTGCCCTAAATATTTGTTTTTGATTGAATTCAAAGTTGCAACCATAAAACCAAAAGTTACAAAATTTTACATAATATATAAAAACAAATATTTCAGAAAATGAATAATAATTGCCTTCCTTAAAATTTCTAGGGAACTATGTTTTTAATATGATGTTAGGTTTCGTTTTATAATAAATACACTGGAAATATTCAACACAGAATAACTAAAGCTTAATGTTCAGAAAAAACGTGCTTAGCAAAAAATCCATTACATAGTTTTTTAAATATTTCCAAGATTAATCCATTAGATCAAAAAAAAAAATCTCCATTAGTTTAATAATAAATACGTAATAAGTATCACTCTATTGCATAGATAATAAAATATAACATAGATTTCAATCTACTTTCATAACTATCAATATTTAAAATTTCATATATTTTAAAAACTACTGCAGACTCCAAATATTATATTTATATGACAGAAATACTAAATATTTCTACTTGTCCATGTACAGAGAAATGCATGAGTAATTTCACATATCTAATATATTTTTGGAACAGATTGATTAGCTTTAATGCATGCATTTATATAACGATAAACATAAACAAAACAGAAGAGATAAGTATTCTTTGCACTTCACATAAATCCATTCCCATAACAATTACTACCATCCGTAAACGTAAAATAAAAACAAACCAGTAAGGCGATAAACGGCCAATTACAATAACCCCTATTTCGACAATACTACTAGTGTTGAGATTAACTTGCACTGAGGCGGTACATATCCGGTCACGTGAGGGGTAAACTTCCTTCGTCGGGGTCTCAGATATCTGTCAGATTCATAGTACTAAGCTTACTCTACAGTAAGCATAGTACTCTCTTACAGTGATCACCACCCCCATGAATGCCAAGATCTACACTCGGCTGTCTTTCTTGACATTGTAAAGGCATTTGCCCGGGTCTGGCACTAGAGACTCCTTTATAAAATCATCCAATTTAATCCTCCCAGACTTTGTCATCCACTTCATAGCCTCTTTCCTCACCAACTGGAGCTTCAAGGAACGAGTGGGGTTTCTCTTCTAGACGTGGCATTCAAGCCAGTGTTCCACAGGAAAGTGTGCTTGGGCCCATCCTTTTCAATCTATACAATCATGACATCCCTCACGATTCCAGGATTTAGCTCGCTCTTTCTGCAGATGATACTGCCATCTTGACTCAAGCAGCCAACTTCAAGTGCATTACAAATCTTTTTCAAAGCTACCTTCACACTCTTGGTAATCGGTATACCAAATGGCGCACTGCTGTCAACATACAAAAAACTGCCACAATTATCTTCTGAAAAATAAATTCTAGTAGAACTCAAGATGCCCTTCTCCTCTTACCACCCACCTTGGAGTAAATCTCGACAGCAAGCTCACCTTCTAAAATAATTTCCAGAAAGTTCATGAAATTTTAATTATACTATTTGCAATGGCTGCTTCAATGTCCTATTGAGAGGTATAATGCAGTAAGTGCCGCCCAGATGGGTACATGGTTAGTGACTCTGACTACCGTACCGAAGGGCCCGGGTAAAAATCCCGGAGAAGACATGGATGTAAATTGTCTGTCCCTTCACAGCAGGTAATAGCCGCTCGTGAGGTGCCTCCATAATAAAAAATGACCTCCACTTCTGACCAAAGCGTAAAATGGCTAGTGCCCACCATTTAAAAACACAATGCAGTAAGTAGTGTAATAAATCTAATATAAGAAATAAGAAAAGAATAAAGAAAGAAAGAAATCTGAAAAGAAAGAAATAATTCATTATGTGTTTAATATTCAAATCCCACCCAATCCTCACACTAGACATTAATTTTGTAAGCATGCATAATGGCACAATATAATACTTTAAGACTGTAACTTGCAAGAACTTGAGTGGCACTCTCTAAATCAACATCTTCATACATTGCCTAAACCTAGAGCTGGGCCTAGTTTCATTTGTCCTAAATTTAAATTTTGGAATGGCTCTATCTTTTTGAGACAAACTTAATGTCGTATTCATTAGCCACAATTCATTCATAAGTAATCAATTTCAAATACAAAATATTATGAACATTTTTAACTATAGCAGATTCTGCATATTCAAATTAATTGCATCATATTTATGGATATGAAACTCTTTATTCAGGAAACAAGCAGAAAACACAGTTCAATACGAAAATATTCAATACACAAAATAGTTTGACAATATTTTTCAGTGATGGCAACAACCTCGAGCTGCATGTCCAGGATGATGTGTATCATGCGATGACTTCTGGGCCTATTAAAAATGGATGAAACATTGTATAAGATTCAAAGCAAAAGTAGTAATTTAGAAATGTACAAAAATATCAAAATAAACGTATCATACTGCAAAGTCTGTTAACTCACTGCAAATGGCAAACACCAAAAATTTATTTCAACTGGGCTTGGATATACACCAACCATTTGCGAATAGTTAAAAAATTAAAAAATACAATGAGCATAAATTTTCGGATCAAAACAGATTTACAATAAAACATTATTAACATTGCCCTCAAAGTTTGAATTTAATGTGCATAAACTGTTAAACAGAAGTTGAAGTAAATGAATAAATGCATTTATCAATGAAGCAATTAAAAAAAAACTTAACAAGAAATATCAAATGTTATTCCATATCATTTTAATCCTTTGATAGGCACAAAATGAAAATAATAAACATTTATATATAAATGAGCTCAGCTAAACATTTTCAAACTAATGAGTTTGATAAAGAAAGATTTCTGCTACATATAAAACTGAGATAATCTCATTCCTGAAAGTAATTCAGTGTTCTTCAAATAACATCCAGGAACTAGTAGAAATTAATTTTAGTGTATATAAATGGTATTAAGTATAACGCATAATTAAAGAGAATACTGTGCTCCTTCCAAATTTTTCTGTTCAATATTTTGGAAGTAATATCACTGAAATGATATCAAAATAGAAAGTGGATAAATTTTTAATATGCAATGAATCAGATTTAGAACAAGAATGAACCAATTATTATAAGCAATGCAAGTTCTGAAATAATAAAAAAATTCCATACTTATGTTTTTGTCAACCATTTTTGAGAAATAAAAACTGTTGCCAAAACAGTGATTTAGCACTAGTAATGGATAAACATGACATCACAAGATGCACAGATCTTCAATGAAATTTTAGCATTGATCCTCAGGAAGCTAGTTTAGTTTTTGTTAAATTAACTATTTCTCTATTTTATTGTTAAATTTTGAGGGAGGGGAAAAAAATCAAAATTTTAAATCCCTTTTTTACAAAATAGCAAAAGATTAAGTATTTTCAAAGTTATGGGGCCGTTTGCACTGATGCACATACTCAGACTGTGGGGTTCAGCAAAATGATGCTATAAAAGACAATGCAAAACTATGCAACAACATTTGCATGGAACTAAACTACTTCAACTTTAAATTCTGGCTCCATGTAGACAGTCAGGCAACTTATCAATCCTTCCAAAGAAGTAACACTGAACTCATAAGAAGGTTTAAGATAAATATTTTTATTAGAATTTCGAACTTAAGAGCTTAACGTAATTACAGAACAAGTCACTGCTTCTGGCAGGATTAATGGAACATAAAAGTCAAGATACAACTTAAGTAAACAATAGCGGGATCTTACTGTACATTTTAGCTCAGACACCTTGAATCACATGAGCAACTCCGCTAGCAAAGCCTGGAGCCAAGTGATGTAAACATGATAGCTGCTTGAAAACAGTATTGGAGATGATTATTAATTGATGCCAAAAAGCTCTCTTTTAACTTCAAAGATCGTGTTCTTACATATGTTAAAAAGTTTGCAGCGTGGTGGGAGCAAATGACAGTAAAGTTAAAAATAATAAGATAATGATTTAATAAAGCCCTACCAGTTAGACTCAGATTTAAGTATATTTACATGGCACCATTCACAGAGATAACAATTTTTTTTTTTAAACATTTAAAATAACATTAGGGAGTTTTAGTTGCTGGAATGATTGGTAGTAATTTCAATGAATTTATTTGTCACATAATTTCAAAGCCTGAGCTCATACGCTACATCCGACAATTATATCTGTTGATTACCCACCTAACACAAGATGTAGTAGACATAGCAAAATGGTCCAATTGGCTATAACGAGGTGGTAGTAATTTTAACAATGTCTTTGCTTGCAGTGAAGACACAAATTATTTACTGTTGCACATTGGCAATTTGTCAACGTTGTGAAATGATCACTCATTTTAAGTTTTCACCCATCATTTATTAGAACTTGTTTTTTTAAATAGAATGACTAATTTTACTTTTTCAAAACACATTTTCTAATTTTTCATTAATTTATTTCATCTAAATGTTAATGTAAGGAAATGCATCTCTAGAAGTAACACAATATAAACTTAGCAAGAATATAAACTTAGCATAAATAATTTTAAGTATTAAATTTATTTAAACATTCACCTTAAATTATTAATTAAAATTCCTTAAGAATTAAACAATATTTAAAAATTTGTTTTAAATCCTAAAAGCATAGTACTTAAAAATCAAAGTAATATAATATAAAGAAAATTATTAATTTATGCATTTGTATGGAACTTAATAAAATTCATTTTTCCTAAATATGAATAAGATGCGAAATTTGATTCTCTGCAGCTGAAAATTTATTTACTAATAGTAATATATATATATATATGCATAAATTTAACAACACATATAAATTTATTTTTGTTAATAAATATCATAAAAAAATTGTTTACATACTATTTATTACACATCTTCTATAATTTGAAATATTTTTCTTGCTGAATTTATCTTGCATTACGATTGAAAAAAACTAAGACTTATATAGTCAACTTTTTCCATCAAGAATTGAAGAGTTAAGTCCTAGATAAGATTAGAAGATGAGAAGCTGTAAGTTCAGTGTTAATTCGGACTAGACAGTGAACATCAGTTGCCTCATTTTAAGTTCAGTTCTCAGAACTGAATATGTTATTACATGCTTAATGCTTCCATAGTTTTCATTGAATATATAAATCAACCAATTGTGCATACAGAGTTCAACTTGAAGGTCATCTCTTTCCATAAGCCATGGAGTACTTTACCACAACATTTATCAGCATGGTTTTTGATGTTTCTATATTTTGCATTGCTTCTAGAAATATTTTTTAGGCTGATTTCAGAAATATATATACTTTTCTCCTATCACATATGTTATTTTTTTATTGAATGATTTATATGGAAAATATGCATTTATGGTTAATTCTCTTTCCAAAAAATGGCAGCATTTTATTTAGAATAGTTTAATCAAGTGACTCTTTTAAATTGTCATTTTCTTCCTTAGTCTTAAATTAATACTTTGCCAAGCTTTAAGTAGTCATTTTCAGTGCTTTTAATTAATATTTTATGAAGTACGGCTTCCCATAAATGTGTGAATGAGGACGATATATTCTGTTATATTTGTGGCAGCAGTAAAACAAAGGCAAAATACCACAGATTTTGTTAAAAATGCATACTTTGGAATTAATTTAGGCGATCAAGACAAAAAGTGTATCGAATTTGTGTTGAAAGTTTGCACCTCTGGCATAAAAGAAAGAAAAATTCAATGGTGTAGACAGAACAAAAGAATCATTACAATGTTATTTTTGTGTGACAAATGTTACTGTTTATAATGCAAAAAATAAAGGAGGTATTGCATATCCAAATCTACCATCAGTGATAAGACCTATAAGTGATGAACTTCTTGGTTCATGCCTTAAAGCTAAAAATTTGCTATTACCACAAGCATACCTTTCATGATATAGACACCGTGAAAAAGAATTGCTAACATACTTTTCAGAAGAAGGCTCACTTGTATTCTGCAATGATGTAAATGCAATAAAAAATTTCTTTGGTATTAATTACAATTCTTCTGACTGGAGATTATTTATAGATTCCTTAAAAACAAGTGTGAAAGAAGTTTTACTTCATAATGGAAATCATCATGCATCGATTCCAGTGGCACACTCTGTTCATTTGACAGAAACATACAAAAATGTCACATTTTTATCAGACAAGGTGAATTATAAGAAACATCAATGGCTTTTATGTGGTGACTTCAAGGTAACTGGAATGTTATTTGGACAATAATCTGGTTACACTAAATTTCCATGTTTTCTATGCAACTGGGAAAGAAAAGATTGGCTTTCCCAAGAGTGCTTATCACCCCAGTTTTAAAAATATTCTTCATAAACCACTAGTTAATCCAACAATATTATGCTTCTCCCACTTTACATTAAATTAGGTATTATGAAATAGTTTGTCAAAGCTTTAAATAAAGAAAATGATAGCTTGTACATTTGTGGCAAATTTCCTTCTATTTCTGATCCCAAACTTAAGGAGGATATTTTTGTTAGGCCTCAAATTCAAAAACTTATGATAGATTCCAAATTTGAAGCAATGACGTATGTTTGTGAAAAAGAAGCATGGTTGAGTTTTAAACATGTGAATGAACAGTCTTCAGGGAACAGGAAACATCCAGATTACAAAATTATTCTAGAAGACGTGCTACAAAAATTAAGATTGCTCGGATGCAACATGAGTATTAAATTACACTTTTTTGCATGCACACATAGATTAATTTCCAGAGAAACTAGGAAAAGTCAGTGAACAAACAATGTGAACGATTTCATCAGGATATAAAACACATGGAAATGAGGTACCAAGAAAAGTGGAAAAACAACATGATGGCAGACGATTGCTGGTTGTTGAAAAAGAGATGTACTTAGCAGAGAAAGTAGAACCACATGAAAGTCAACCAAAAGAAAATTCTTGACTTGAATTAATGCCTTGAAGCTAATGCTTAGCTTTAACAAGCTAATTTTATAACATGCATTGTATAAGAGCAATATGTGGAAGTATATTTTTATGCTTTTTCCATTCGATTATATGCTTTATATAATATAACTAAATCTATTAATATAGTTATAAATCTATTTATATACTTTATAAAATATATTAGATATACTTACGTTATTGTGCAATTTATTTATAGTTTGTATCACTAAAATAAACTCATTAACATAATGTAAAATTGAAGTATTTGTGAAAATATAAATGCTCTTAATTTGGATCCTGACCTGATACAGAAATTCGTCAGGATGTTTATTTTGAAATGTCCAAAAAAATTTTTATTTTGGATGTCCATTTTTGAAATCAGCACTAAAAAATAATGTGAAATTGCCTATTAGATTCAAAACATTAAACATTTTTTGTTTTTTAATGCAGATTAGTGTAATGCATCAAGCTAAACATTAATCAGCTCAAACTCTTTAACACTTGAAATTAGTCAAATTCGCTGAAACAACCTTGTATTTGGCTTTCCATTATGGTTTCATTTGATGTCAAATCACTGTTTACTAATGTTCCAGTCGATGGAGCACTAAAATGCCTTGAAACTAGCCTTAGGGAATTCCATTTCACACATACTGAAATTGATGAGTTGGTTTCGCTTACTAAAGTCTCTCTCAGTCATACCCACTTTCTTTTCCAAAATGAATATTATCGTCAAATTGAAGGATTAGCTATGGGTAATCCTCTCAGTCCTGTACTTGCTGACATTTATATGCAATATTTTGAGGTAAAACTATTTGATAAACTATCTTTTCGTCTCTGGATTCGTTATGTAGATGACACTTTCGCACTTTTTGATGGTAATAAAGATGATTTATCCGAGATTTTATCTATTATAAATTCTATTGATTCAGCCATCCAATTCACTCTTGAAATTGAATCCAACAATTCCCTCCCTTTCCTTGATATTCTTATAATCCGCAATGAAATTGATTTTAGCACTACTGTGTACCGTAAACCCTTTGCAGTTTGTTTACCACCCCATGCTAAGTCATGCCACCCTGTTCAGCAAAAAATGGCTTCTTTTTACTATTATGTATTTCGCGCGCTCAAAGTTTGTTCCACAGAATCCTTGCTTACCAATGAACTTAATTATTTAAAAGCAGTTGCTACTGACTGAGGATTTTCTCCCGTGATCATAGATAAAGCTGTTAAAAAGTTTTCAGAGTCCCATCACAGAAGACATTCCACTGTTAGAAATAATATTAATGACTTTGTCGTGCTTCCATTTTATCCTTCTGTTAGTTATAAGGTTGCACAGATTCTCCACAAATTCAATTTTCAGGTCAGTTTCTCCCCTATCAATAAAATTCACGGTTCGACTCTAAAAGATTCTGTTTCTGACTTTAATTCTTGGAGAATTTATAGTATATCGTGTCAGTGTGGCTTGAGATATATTGTCCAAACAAAAAGAGCGTTAAAGTTTCGTATCAAGGAACATGAATCTTATGTCCGAAAGGGCGAAATTAACAAGTCTTCAATAGCGTATCATAGTTGGAAATTTAATCATAATTTTGACTTTGGATCTGCAAAAATTATCCAAGAAGCTTCTTCCATTGGTGAATTGGATTTTCTTGAGGCTTTTCATATTCACAAAGATTTAGCAAGTTTAGTGAATGATTTTAAGTCTAATCCAGTCCTTCCTAGCACTTTTAAAATTCTATTAACATAATTCTTGATGATTATTTTTGCCAATAGATGGCGTTGCCTCCTTGCGTGTGGTTCTACCCGAGAATATATAAAGCCGTTACTCAGCTTTCTTTCCCTTTCTAGATATTTTGTTCTCCTGATGAGGAGGGACCTGTAGCTGCCCTCGAAATCGATTGAGTGTTTTTGTAAATGTACGCCAAATACAAGGTTGTTTCAGCGAATTTGATTGTCACATTGGCGTGTTTCTCTTCTATTGTAACTTGAAATTAGTTTTATTCATAGATGCATAATAAATATGTATCCTTTCATGGAGAATAATTCTGAAAGTACTACTATTTCAATTGTTATAACTATCTGAAAAAATTAGAATGCTTAATTTTCTTTGCATCTTGGAATAAATATCACACCACATGTTGATAATTATTCATTACTGAAGTTATGTTTTATTTATTATTTTTGATTTCAGGATGATTTTCTATTTGAATTAATATATTGACATAGTATAAAACATTTTACTGCATACAGGGCAAGATGTTCTAAGCTTCACTTTGTTGAATTCGTAATTAAAAAAAAATTAACACTCATTAATTCCAATGAAACTCCATGCACAGAAATTACATTTACAATTATCTAAATCATTATAAAAGCACAGTCCTGAAGTTCATTAATTTAAGGTACTTACAACCTAAAAGTATTTCTAAAATGAATTTATGCAACATTCTTTTTATTCCAAACTGAGCTTTATTTCCTGTCATATTATGGAGCAATTTGAATAAAATAGAAAACAACTTGGTTTATAAACAAATCCTTCATGTTTGTTTAATCAACTGAAGAGACGCTTGAGTGCACAAGACATAATGGCAGACAGAATTGCGTGCCTTAATCATTCGGCACAGTTACGGATAAAACAATTAAATTAAACATCAGTGATAGATATGTGTTAATTCTAAATAATATTTATTCTCCTAATGACACTTGCATTTAGCAGAATTACGATGAATTAAACTTGATAACTGTAACTGTGTATTATTTATAAAACCGAGCAATATTTTGTAAAATCTGCTTATTTGTTTTGTGTGTTAGCAAAAGTAAATAATGTTTGATACTAAAAAAATAATTTTTTCAAACAGCTTTTCCTGAAATGATGCACTTTTGATGTATTATGTTCTTTCTTTATTCTGTAAGCTTTGCACTGATTGTGAAAACTTGTTAATTATGAATAATTGATATTCGAAGCGAAATGCCATTAAGGAACATCAGATGGCAGTAAAATATTCTTTTCTCTGAAGTTATAATATTATATGTTACAATATGAATAATTTTTCAACACAGGTTAAGAAATGTACTTACACGTGTCGATTAATTAGGAGAAAAAGAAGATTAGGCTAAAATGCTTTGGTCATAATTATTAATATTTCAATTTATATTATTAATCAAGCAAACTTAAAATTTTAACATATTAAATTGATATTGTCATAAACATTTCAGATGACTAAATAGCTCATTTACTTCCTGTTTAGCTTTCTAAAGCTTAAATATTTCAAAATGAAATTCTCTATAACACAGTTTTTCATAGAAAATTTCACTGATGAAACTTATTTTCTAAAACATTGCTCCAACTATGAGATGGAGTTTATGCACTTTAACAGCTGCTATGATTAATATAAATACTTTTTTTATAATGCATAAACTTAACTGTTTGGTTGTGAATAACTGAGCTTTTAATGCAACATTGTTACGGGCTTCCAACTGCATAGTGTTAAATTAATACTGCATTTTTCAAACAGAAGGTTTTCAGTTAGAGTTTATGCGTTTAATGAAGTGCTGAGATTAATGCAAAGACTTAATATTTTTATAGTGCAAAATTAATCAATTTATATTCCACTGCACAGATTTTCATGGTTCATGTCTCTGTAACATTTTATTTAAAAAGTTCTTTAGTAAAATAGTTCTCTCTAAGCTGAGATTTCTTAACGATAACCTATCTTTTACATTTTTAATTTATTCATAATTTTAATTTTCTTTATTTAATTCAAAATTTTCTTTACAATCTACAGCTAATTCAACTATAATTCACTTTTGAATTTGTTCATGAAAATGGACAATAAATGTATGGAAAGACTAAACAAATAATATTTGTTAAAATTATACACTTTGCTTCAAACTACAGCACAGAAAAACAATATATTCCTATAATGTGTTTAGAGAAAATTGCAGACATTGATAACTTTGCAAAAATTTTGATTTTTAATAGCTCCAGGTTCTGTTATATGCTGAGAATAACATGCAATTTGCATTTTTCTATCCGGCTGTTTAAGTTAGGTGCCACTGAAGGCACTTGAGGTAGAATGAATACTGAAGCTGGGCTCCATAGGGCCCAGGAGGACACTACAGGTGAGGTTTTTAATAGCTGCAAACTATGTGCAAGTAAAAGAATATCACTAGTAAGTCAAGATGATCACTGGTATATATCGTGAAACACGACGTCACCAGTTTCATTCCTACTAGTATAAAAAGACAATCATCAATGCCAATGATTTTGTTTTACAGAGTGCCTATGGTTCAAAACCATTTACCTCCTCATCAGAATTAAATAAAGTGAGCAGAAATAGGAAAAACGCATAAGTTAATTTACTTGATGCAAACTAGAGGGAGCCACTTGTGCTTAAGAAAGTTTAGGGATAGAGTTAAAAGTTAAGATTAATAAAATGAAATTTTAGTTTCTGTATTCGTTTTTCATAGTTTTACACTTTTTTTTGTAGTTAGACTTAGTCTGTTAATTATCACCGGGTTACTGCGAAAGCAATATTGCCGGTTCATGAAGTAAAGCCGAAGACACATGACATGATGAACTCTGGACGTGGAGAAATCTCAGATGAGAAGTCGGAGGAAAGGAGAAAAGAAAAGAGGGGCCAAGCAGGATCAAAGCAAAACAATGACAAACCTGAAATCCAGATGAGTGGCGAAAAAAAAAAAACCTAAAGAACAAAGAAGCATTCAAGATACAATACAACAATATACAAAATGCAGATACAATAGACACAATAATACAGTGATACTAGAAAAAACAACCAAGATACAATAAAATAATTGCTACAAAATACAACCATATTCAAAATCAGACAAAATGAAAGTAAAGACAACCACCGACCGAGGAGCAAGAAAACAGAGTTCTAGTCGTCTAACAGATTGGTGTGAAAAGCAAGTGCTCTGATGCGTCGATCTTCATAAAGAACTTCATAATTGAAAATCCAAGAGTAACTTACATACTCACATTGGACTGCTTTGGCAAAAAATTTTTCATTGGATCTTTTTAAGTAGTTCATGATGGTTTCAAGTTTCAAGTCCTTCTGCAAAAGTTCGTTTCTGATGAGATAGTCAGCATTGGTAATAATACGTAGAAATTTATTTTGCACTATTTGCAGTTGATGGAGTAGATTCTTAGTGACAGTATTCCATGCTGGAACAGCATAAGAAAGGATAAGATGGATACGTGCAAGGTAAATGAGTCTTTTAGTGCACAGGTTAAGGTTAGAAAATTTTCCAATAACTGGAAGGAATCTGCACATGATATCAATTGCTCTGCTCTTGACGCTTTTAATATGATTAGACCATGTGAGCTTTTCATTTAAGATAATTCCTAAATATTTTGCAGAAGTAACCCGCGGGATAGGTTCTTGAAAAAGAGTTTCTTAAAGTTGATATGCTTCTTGTTCTTGTGGAGGATAAGAAGTTGAGATTTACTAGTGTAGATCTTGACTCTCGATTCTGTACACCAATCTTCTACAGAATATAGGTAATTTTGCATTTTAGTAATAGCATGGTTAGCCCTGATGGATTTAACAGCAATCGCCGTGTCATCGGCATAACAGGCAAGCGAGGAATAATTATCCAACCTGGATGAGGAACATCGGAAATATAACACAGGTAAAGCACAGGTCCAAGGATACTACCCTGAGGGACACTTGATCTGATTGGTCTTGGGACCGAAGCTTCATTGTCTTGTACAAGAAAGAACGTGTGATGCTGCAGAAAGGAGTAAACCAGAAGAATCAATTCTCGTTGCAGACCGATTTTGATGAGCTTATAGATCAGCCTCTCATGCCAGATGCGGTCAAATTTTTCTGTAGTCCGATCCGATCCGATCCGATCAAGTACAGCCGAGTTATCGCGCAAAGCACGATGTTACCGGCTCACAGAGTTAAGCCAAAAATAGGCTCCTGACGATTTAGTAGTTTGGACCGTTGCTAAGGGAGGTCGGAAGTGGGATGGGGGGCGATCCTAAGTTGCAGAGTCTGGAGGCAGAGAACATAACGCGCGGGCTAGGAGCAGCAATAACCTGAAGTACAGTTAAACACGAAAAGCAGAGAATTCCTAAAATTAGAAACATGAGGCAAAATACATAGAAAAATAACATAAATACATACATAAAATGAAAGCATAATTAGTAAAAATAAGTGCAGGTAGTTAATTAAACAAATACATTTAAATATATACATTATGTACACCTAGAAACACATGCTACGTCGTAAAATTAGAATCTCTAATTATGTGTGCAACGAGCGGCCTTAGTTCTTAATCTTCTTTTAGTACAGTGTAATCAAATACCCTGAGTTTCCTAAGATGTGGGCAATTTAAAGCTTTATCAAAAAAGGTACTGTTCATTCTGTGGAGGAAATTAATAATTGGCTCTATCTTTAAGTCAGTGTGCAAAGTTTTGTTTGAAACTAAGTAATGAGCATTCGTGATTGTTCTGAGCAGCTTATTCTGCATTACTTGTAATTTTTCAAGATCTTTGCCATTAGGAAAATGGCAGCCCAGGCTGGGGAGGCGTAGGCGAAAATTGGGCGAATGACAGCAATATAGAGATGTCTTTTTCATTTTAAGTCCAGTTTGGAGTCAGAGTTTAAAAGCGGCATGATACTTTGAATGGCACCTATAGCTTTTCCTCTTGCTCTTGCAATATGGTCCTTCCAGTTAAATTTTGAATTATAAACAACACCAAGATAGGTTGCCTTGTTAACAATTGGTACATTTGTATTGAAAAGAGTGAGTTTGGCGGTAATGGGCGACTTTACTTTCTTTTTCCTAATAATAAGTAATTGAGATTTACTGGCGTTAATGATTATTCTCCATTTACTACACCAAAACTCAAGTTGAGGCATGATTTTCTGCAGTTTGCGAATGGCATGGTTTGCATTAGTTGATTTAACCGCTAAAGCAGTGTCATCAGCGTAGCACCCCAGAACGCAGTTGTAGTCAAGATTCACCTTAGGTAGATTAGCAACATAATACAAATAGAGAATGGGGCCAAGGATACTACCTTGGGGGACCCCGGCTCTAATCCTCATAATATCAGAAAGATCATTTCCAATGGCAATGTGAAATTTCCTACCCTGGAGAAAAGAATAAATAATTTTGATGATACCTGGTGAAAAACCAGCTGAGAGAAGCTTGAAAATGAGCCCCTCATGCCAGATGCGGTCAAAAGCTTTGGCCGCATCTAGCATGAGTAAGGCAACATTCTGATTATTTTGCAGCGCACTGCCAAACTATTCTTCCGGGAGCTTAACATGATAGGGTTCCATTCTTTTCAGGATGATTCTTTCGAAAATTTTACCTAAACCCGGTAGGAGACTAATTGGTCTGAAGCCGTCCGGCTTAGTAATGTTCTTTCCTGGTTTAGGCAGTACAATCATCTTGGCCCATTTCCAGATAGTGGTGAAGTAACTGATCGTCACGCAGGCATTTAAAATGCCCGTGTAACGAGTAATGATGTTTGGCGGTAGATTCTTGATCGCAACGTTCGTGATACTGTAATATCCTGGTGCCTTTCTGTTTCGCAACTTCTTGATTATATTTAAAACCTCTGTTGGGGTAGTGAGTTCAAGGTCCTTTGTAGCAGGCATGAAAGTGCAAGTTGGCAAAAAAAGCTGAACAATGCACGACACAAAAACTAAATGCGCACGCGCGAGCTAAAAAATACACATTTTAATAAAATATCAACCTTTTAATATAAAAAGTATTAAGCATATGTATATAAGTAACCTAAAATAATACTTGTACTTAGTATTTTGCTATTAATTTTATCTTCCACTTGTAAAAAAAAAAAAAAAAAGTAAATCACCAAGAGATTGTAATGAATTAACCTTCTTTAAGATGCTCTTTATGTAACTTAATATAACAGTTGATACATGAACACTGTACACAAAAAAGATAAAAATATATATATATAACTGTTACTACAGCTTTCAATTATCTTCACTTTTAGTTCAATAAACAGTACTTTATATAACACCAGAAAAAGTAGTCATGTGAGATAATATAGTTACAAAATAACATATAGTTAAAGGAGGAATATATAAAATAACTGTTTTGTCTCAGTCTCACTCAATCCTGATTAAAAATTTTTAAGGAAAAAGCTTTTTCTTTTTTGCTACTTTTGCAGCTAACTTTTCTAATTTCCATTTGCGAGCTAGTCTCGATTTCTTTTCAGCAGCTTTTATACAATTAATTGATACTTTTTTATTTTCTGCAATGTTTAATTCCTTTTTTTTTTAGATTCTCGCTCCTCCTTTTTTATCTCTAGCTCTTCTTTGTACAGTTTATAAGCATTCCTTAAATTTTTACATAGAGTTTTGCGTACTGGAGAATGCAAGTGGTCATCTCTTTTAAAAAATTCCAGAGCTGACTTATTGCAACTCAAAAATTTGTATTTTACTGTTTGTATAGCAGACAATGTGTCTATACTCATGCGGCCACACTCCTTGTCTAACACACTGCTCATAGAACTAAAAGCACTCTCAACTTGCGGCCCATGGAAACAACTTAAAATAGCTTTTACCATTTTGGATAAAGCTGGATAACTGCCATCTGCAAATACTTTGGCCCACCACTCATCAAGTCTCATTATTTTTCCATCTATATCTAATGGTGAAGCTAATTTTTTATCAATTTGGTATTTATGCACTTCTAAATTATATGAAATTTTGTCTTCTTGTGTCAAAACATTCTGGATTAATTCAGGCAATCTTTTTAACTTGAGTAAGGTACTATGGTGACCTCTGGCTGTAGGATCAATTCCTGATATGCTTTTTAATAATAGGTTGTTCAATGGCAAAGTCTTCTGCAGATATTTTGCACAGCTGATGAAAGCTTCAGTAGAATTTTTAAAAAATTCTCTAACATATGTTTCACTAAATCTTTTTGAAATAAGTGCAATTGTAGCTGCTCTTAAATACATATTCTTTGGGGATAAAAGATGAGATTCATCTGCAATATCTAAAGTCAAAATAATCTGAGATAGATTTATTTTGGAGAAATTCTGACTTAATAAACAGTGCTAAAAAATCAATAAATAGCTGCTTCTGCTCATCATGCAATTTATGTATTAAAGGCTCTTTCATTTGAAATAGACAGACATACTTTTTTAATAATGGCAATACAGACACGAAAAAATGCATAATTAATTGCAGTTTTTTCCTGTCATAAAATAATTTTGAATTTTATTAATTCTTTTCGTTCTCTCCCATCACTTGTCAAATGCCTCTGCTGTAAATACCTGTGGATATCCCTAATACGTTTTCTGCTTTCATTGCTCAGATTTCTTTGTTTATAGATACTGCAACATATATTAAAATATAATAATCTGTCATGCTGATTTAAAAATCCATAATAAAAAATGGTTAAACAATCAAACATGAGTAAATTACTCAATATAACATCATATATGGACAGCCAGCGGTGTTTAATAAAATGTTCAATAGCAATATATTTGACATTTGAAATCACACATATTTCCTCTAATTTTTCTTTTAAATCAACAGACCAGTTAAAGTCATTATATATATCTCGCAAGTACTCTTCTACCCACCCACCAAATGGTTTAGAAAATACCTTGGATGCATTATGTATATGATGGCAAGAATCTCCATCAATGTCTAACAAATGACGAGCCTTCTCATTACGAAGTCTCACCTCTAATCCAGACTTTGATCCTCTCATTATATTGCAAGAATCCATCAAAACAGACATGAGATTCTCAAATGGCAGCTGATTTTTGTCAAAAAGAGACACAATTTTTTGAAATAGTTGTTCAGCAGACACATTAAAAACATTAACAGATATTAAATGCTCGACCACTACTTTATTGTGCTCTGTAGAAAAGTAGCTGGATAATATGCACAAAACTCTCATTCGATTACTACTTGTAGCTTCATCAATATTTAATGAAAATTTAAACTTTTTTAAATTGTTCACAGTTTCATTGAAAAATGTTTTTGAGAGGCCTAATCTCATTTTATATGAAGCAGTAGTGCGAGCCATTGAGAGCTGTGATAGTGCCTTCTTATCAGATGCCATTGATTTGGCCAAATCAATTATCACAGGTGCTACAGTATAAGGCAAATTATTTTCAGCCATAACTCCAAGCAGTTGACCCTCTAAGCTGGAAACTCGATCACAAATTGAAATATTTGGAGCTGCTAATTTTTCTTCTGTTTTTCTCTCCTGCATGCTTACGTTTGTGTCTGTCAAAGATGAATATGATGATGGCAACCTGTAATTATCTCTTTTCACTACTTCTCTCCCACAATGCTTTTGATATGGCTGCTAATAGCAACACATCCCCTTTTTCCATAATATATTAGATCAGAACACAATGAACACTTCACTTTTCCACTGATATCCACTTTCTGAATGCAACTGCCAATGACCGCTTCCATTTCTTGTCCATTCACATGAATTTTTACGATGTTTTTCAGCCATGCAAATCTGAGCTTATTTTTTTTTTCGCTATCTATACGCCGAGTTTTGTGCTCATGATTCGGATTTAAGATATTCATACTGAAAAACTTACAGCAGCAAACAAAAAAGAAATAATATAAACGATTTGCGCTCCGAATTACAGTATACCACTTTAGAGCCGCTAAAACTCGCACATGCTCTAGATCAGTGCTCTGCAACCTTTTCTCACCTGCGACACACAAAAAATCTTTCTGGAATTTCGGGGCACACCAAAAGCTAATGTATATATGTATTGATTTATACACAAAATTTACAATAAATTTTTGTTTTTAATTTGAAAAATATACAATTATAAAACCATAACATATTTATTTATATGCAATCATAATAATTATCAATGTGATACCTGCGCTTGCTTCAATGAACATAAAAGTTTTATATTCAGCTCAATATCTGACAACGCAACACGAAGTTCTTGGTCAAGATCTTTTAAGCATGACCGCTTATCATTTTTAATTAATAATAGAGTTGAAAAACTTTGCTCACATAAATATGTCGTAGAAAATGGAAGTAATGTTAAAATTGCTTTTTCGGAAATATGAGGATATTCTTTTTTAACGTAAATCCAGAAAACATCTAATGGAACTTCGGAGAAGTATAATTTTAAAGTCGTGTCACTTTTCAAATCTGTAAATTCCTCTCGAATTTTTAGAGGCAGCGCTTCCGTAGAATTTATTACATTGTTTGCAAAAGGATTTCGAATCCAATCGTATTGTTCCGTATTAATGGAATAAAAATATTGATCAAATTTCAGCTGAAGCATACTTAAATGTTGTTGGGCCAGATCCAGAATTGATTGTTTGTTTTCGGTTGTAATATAATTAGTCCTTCTGTACATTTCTAAACATCCTTTTTGCAACTCTTTCTCCCAAAGTTCGAGTTTTTTAATAAATCCTTGTAATTTATCGGAGCACGTTAAAATATTCTCATTTCGACCTTGCATTTTTTTATTAAGTTCATTCAAATGCTCGAATATATCAGCCATGTATGCAAGCTTGGCTATCCAGTAATCATCATCGAGGTGCTGGCATATTTCGAGCATATTATGTGTTAAAAGAAATTCACGCACCTCGTGACGAAGCTCAAATAATCTAGCCAAAACTTTGCCTCGGGATAGCCAGCGAATTTCTGCATAAAATAAAAATGATTCATATTCGGCTCCCATTTCTGCGCAAAGTAATCCAAAAATTCGCGAATTTGTGGCTCTTGATTTAATTAAGTTTATGATTTTGACGCATTCATTCATCGTGTTCAAAAGTTCTTCTGGTAAATTCTTGGCCATCAATGCTTCTCGATGTATGCAGCAGTGTGTAAAATGTACCGTCGGATTTTTTTGTTTCACACAAGAGACAAACCCTTTTTTACTACCTGTCATTGCCGCAGCGCCATCCGTGCAAACAGCAATGCAGTTGCTCCATTGAATATTACAAATTTTGAAGAAATCATCAGTTACTCGAAAAATTTCTTCGCCGGTTGTTCGCTCTGGAACCTCCTTACAAAATAAATAATGTTCTTTAATAAAGCCCTCATCAACGAAACGTACAATAGCTATCAGCTGTGCTTTATTTTTAATATCAGTTGTTTCATTGATCTGAAGCGCAAATTTTTCAGCCGATAACAGTTTTTTAATCAATGTTTCTAAAATATCGCTTGACATATCACAAATACGTCTTTTAACTGTATCAGCAGACAATGGAATTTTATTGACTTTCTCAGCTTCATTGGGCCCAAGCATAAGTCGAACAATTTCCATGCATGCTGGTTTAATAAGCAATTCGCCGAGAGTATGTGGCTTCTTCTAGCGTGCAATTAATTTAGAAACATGATAGCTAGCCTCTAGTGCCTTTTCAGAAACTGTTACGGCCGACTTCATAAATTTCTTCTGTTTTTTATTTTGTTCTAAACACCTCTTAAAATATTGTTTGTCTTTGTTGGCACAGCTGGGGTGGTTTGAATATAGATGCCGCTTTAATTTACTGGGTACCATTGACTCGTTTGATAGCTGATCGCCACAAATGATGCACTGTGGTCTTGGTGATGTTTCATCGCCACACCATGAGAATCCATATTTAATGTAATCCTCATCGTACTTTCTTTTCACTACTTTCTTCAGGTTTTTTGTTACTCTTGTAGGTGGATCTTCATCATCTGTACGTGAAGAAGAATCTTTCCGGCGTAAAAATTTATCCATATTTAAAGGGGTAAAAACTAAAAAAAATTTATACGAAAAACATTAACAAAACATTATTCAGTAAGATAATATGTCGTGCGACGACAAGAATGTGGTCTTATGGCCGCCACATTCTTCGTTAAGCATGACCTGGTGATCAGAAGGATGACGTATTAAAGAGGAGTTTTAAAGTAACAACAAACCGACGCAACATTGAATCAACAGCATTTGCTATTAATTTCATATTCGTCCTTTTATTTGTTTTATGACAGTTTTATGACAGACGCAACCGTCATTTATAAATAATTGCAAAACTTATTATTTTTATTATAAAAGGAAAAACAACCCGGAAGGGGATTGAAGATTATGATTTCAATGACAGAAAATACACTAAATAAAAATATTAAATCCAAAACAAACCATTTTTACGAAGCCGAGGCTATGAATAATGTCTCCGCTTACATAATAAAATATCTTTAATGGTAAAAACGTGTTTATTTAACTTTGTGTTGTGAAATATTGACAACAGTAACGTATGGTTGCACATGATGTACCGGACGGCAGTGTAAATAACACATGCGCATAACGGGTATTCTGCTTTATCTGTGATCAATTAGGTGGATCTTGGTTGTACACGTACACACTATGCAGTTTTTAACCGTCTCACGATTCACCGTTGAATAATTATTTACTTATAATAATCATTCTATAGTATATTTAAAAATAATTGTTGATAAAAACTTGTTTTTATATAAATTTATTAGAATTCAAGTAATTTTTGTATACCATTTTTTGTTATTACTGACTGCGAAATTTTTTTAAAAAAATTAAAAAACAAAAATTCTTCAATTTGATTGGTTTATTTCAAATTTTTAAAAAAACAGTTTTAGAGCTATTATTTTTAATTAAAATGATCTGAAACCAATATATTTCGTTTAATTTTATGTTTAAAAAAAAGTTATATATTTTTGAGTTCCGAGTTATCAAGGAAGTGCCGAAAAAATTCAAATGCTGACACACTTACAATCACACACACAACCACACAACAGTGAAATATATAAAAACATTTAAAATAGACATTATTAAGGAAAAAAAATTGTCATTGTGTATTAAATACATGATAAAAAATTGCAAAATGTCAGATACATGTATTTGATTGTGGCACACCTATATCCTACTCATGGCACACCGGTTACGGAGCACTGCTCTAGATAACATCAGTAGGGTATCCGTATGCCCGACAGATGGCGCCAGCACCGATCGCTGAAATTATTGAAATCGGCTCTTGTCTGACGGTTGCTTGCTCTGGAATTCCACGAAAACTTTCATGCCTGTTTGTAGGCTGAGCATTGCTTCTTAACCAGTCGTTGACACAGTAATGCACGTCATAAGCAAATTCTAAATCACAGGGGACAGTATTTGGTTGAAATCGATCTGCAAAATGCTCTGCTAAAACATTGGCCTTAGCATTATTGGTTAGCGCGATTTTATTGTGCGAGCTGATGGGTTTAGGGTGGTAGATTTGTTCTTTAACCTCTTGACAAATGACCAAAATGAGTTACTTGGCTCATTAAAATTTTTGTAGTTTTTATAGAATTTTGTATTATATATTTTCTTTTTAGTTAAATAGTGGTATTTTTTTTTATCTTTCATTCTGTAGTAGTAGCTCATTCATTCATTAGTAGTTTTTTCATTCATTCATGTCTGTTATGGCCAGACTGCCACTAATATGTGTGGCGTCGCCAGCTCGTTGATACTTTTGCCTTAAAGGCGCATGACAGTAAATTTGCAGACAGGTATTCAGAGGATCAGGTACAAGGTAGTAGGGGGGGAAGGCAGCCGTGCGCCGCAAGAAACAAAATACCAGGAGAGGCAGGTAATCGGAGTAATCAAATGAAGGAATACATGACATAAAATGCAAAACAATAAATACTTGATATAAATAAATACATGTTACATAATACAATTACATGAAGCTACAACATTTAATAAATTTTTAAACATGAGGATATATCCTTTACTATCAAAGTGCAGGTGAAAATGAATTTGAATTTAAAATGAATTTATGAAAATATCAAAGGAGATTGAAAGGTGTGCAAATTGC
>KK115188.1:0-18291 GCA_000611955.2 Stegodyphus mimosarum
GGAGGGGGTCGTTTAAAATTTCCTAAGCTTGAAGGGGGTCGCTATATAAAAAAGTTTAAGAAGTCCTGATCTATACTAACCAGGAGAAAGCTAATGTTTTCGCCGAATACCTTAAAGTTTCAGATTATCGAATTCCTGAGCAACAAGGATACGAATGAAGAAATGAAGAATTACTGAATTGCCACAGCAAATATCTAGCCGTGCGTCAGGAATATCATTAAATTCAACTTCCGTTCTGAAATAAGTCAAATTATCAAGATCTCATCGTCCGTAAAAGCCCCAGACTCAGATCAAATTACGAATAAAATACTAAAAATAAATCTGCCTAATATTTACATAGATTTCCTAGGCAGCATTTATAATGCATGTCTATGGAATTCGTATTTTGCAGATGCCTGGAAGAATAAACACCAGTTTTCCTGAATGCAAAGCCTCTCCAGCCGCCTGATTCTCCCAGCAACTACAGACTATTAGTCTCCTATGTATGCTTGGAAAGCAACTAGACAAAAATATTTTCAACAGAACGAAGCCCTACCTACAAGATATCTCAGATGTAGAGTATGGATTTCGAAAGGGTTTATCTACCACTAAACAGCTTGTAAGAATACGTGAATACATTGAATCGACTATTCACGACAAGCTAAGCTTTTGTATTTAATACTTCCCATTAATTTAAAAATATCATCAATTTTATTATTTGTGCTTCTGAGTGTTATATCAGTACGAAGAGTAATAATCTCTAATTCAGATTCAGATTTGCCAATAAAACAAAATTTTCCCATTGACGAAGACAGTTCTGTTATGATTAATTTCAAGAAATGATTTTTTATGAACAATGAAATGGGCTCCACGGAAAGCTAGTCTTGGAATCTCCTTTCAAATTCTAAGTAACAGAAGGTTTTCAGCGTGCTTAAATGTATTATACTTTAGAATTATTTTCAGGTCTAGAATGAGAATAAATGACAGAACATATTGATAGTCTTTCTCCGAACATTGCTCATCCATAAATCGATTTTAGCGAATAATTTGTCATGATACCCGAAAGGTGTTTTTCTTGTACGTCGTATTTAACTTGTTGAGCTTTGCAATGATATCGGTAAAAGATGCCAGGTCAACAAGCTACTCCATGTCATTCAATTGTAGGTCATAACCCTGTCTTGGGATACAAGAAAAGTTTTAATCTCCGAAATAGCATTCCAACAAATCTTATTACAACTTTTCCTGGATTCAGCGACCTTACTTCCTACATAGTAAATTATACAACTATGTTCCCTATCTAGCCCATTCAGGAAAGCTTTAAAAGGTCGATGACTCAAAGGCCTTCCTCTGATAAAATTTACAACGCTTACAGTAACAGTCATTATGTGATTGAGTTTGAGCTTTTCAGCGGCCAGCTGTTCTTATGAATAGCGCCATGATGTGAATTAAATTCGGGAAATATATCATCCTGCTTACAGAGCTCAGTAAATTTAATATTATACCCGATCATAGCCGGCTCACCGTCGATTGTGATTGTTACGAGTTTTTTTTATTGGTAAATTCTCTTTAGTAATATAAGTATCTATTTATAACTGCGTCATATATGTCTTCCCTCGAGTGTCAAACTCAATAAAGACAACAATACTTCGGTCACGAAGCAGAATCAGAAGTCAGGAGGCAGAATGAATTTATAAATAAGCAACTATTAGAACGCTATTTCTAGCAGTTTAAGGGATAGAGTCTAACTTTACACGCTCTAAGCTTCTAGATAATAGGTGTAGTGTGTGGGGTCCATGAGAGAGAATTTCTGAGAATCACCTCAGGATAAGGGATTTGCGCAAGAAACAGTAGTTCCTTTAAATATGAGATTCTGATTAATTTGCTTTTCTCTGTGAGCTAGATAGCCACCGTTTTGATAGCCAACGTTGATTTGAATTTTCCAGTTCTTTAGTCAGGTCTGTAGTGATTGTATGTGATTTTATAAACGTTGGCTAATTGGACTAAGGAATGAGCAAAATCGCTGTGTCATCACCAAACATTGCAAGTGTGGTGTTGGTTGTGCGCAAAATGCCGTTCACATAAATGTTGAATACAGTGGATTCTAACAGGGACCCTTGTGGATACACCGCCTAAAATAGCGCAGCGGGTAGAATATGTACACTGCGCAAAAAAAAGGGGGGATAGTTCTATATCTCCCGTTCTACTGGGCCGATTGACGAAATTCAAATTGCGTTTTCCGTGTCTCGAAAGCGCGACCGAGGATATACATTAGATTTATATATAGCATTGTTCTAATATAAGTATTTTGACACGAAATCGGACTTTTTCTGACATGGCATGGCAATTTTTGTCCATATTTCGATTCTACGACTCAAATTATGCCAAACTGCCAAGTTTTGTAAAACTCGCACGAATAGTTTTTAAAAAATTAGCTCTCAAAATTTTAGCTTCTCAATGTTAATTTAATTTGGCATGTATTTATTAATATCTCTTTTTTTATTACACTCACTTGATTTCTTCTTTTACAATTCGAAATTTAGATTCATTCCAAACAAAATTCATCCATTGTTTATGATTTGTTTTTAAAATTTGTATTTTTAAATAATTTTTATATATTTTTAAGACATTTTGAATTATAACCTATAGAACGTTTACCATCAACTTGAAGTAGATGTATTCCTAAGTATACCTACAAAAAATTAGAGCTTTTTATTCAAAATTTTCGAAGATATATGTGAATTTATACATTGACGCGTTTTGAAATTTGGCATATTTGTTGAAAGCGATAATAACATCTAGTGTGGTTTACGCACTTTGCTGAAATTATTTGAAAGAAGAACGATGTGACTTTTTTTCCGCTTATGCACAATGTAAAAAGGTAAGAAAGATGTGACTTTTTTTCTTCTCCATTACAATGAAAGGGATAGGAAAATAGGTTGCCACGTATTAAAAGTTCGCCAAGTAAATTATTCTTGGCGCAAACTGAAAAAAATTCGCCAAATTAAATTTTTGATTTCTCCGTAAATTTCGCACCGAATTTAACAAAATTTAAAGTTTAGGCATAATTTGAGTCGTAGAATCGAAATATGGAAAAAAATTGCTACGTTATTTCAGAAAAAGTTCGATTTTGAGTCATTTTTTTAGATTGTATGTTTCCTGAAAAGTTTCCAATATAACTTTGTAAAAAATAAAAATAAAGATTAAATTAAATTATTATTAAAATTAATCTAATTAAAGAATGATTTTTAAGCATTTAATTTAAAAATTCAATTAAGTGCTATGCGTAGTACTTTTCTTCTCATTTTCAGCTTTAGAATGCTTATGTTTACTCTTGCCTTTTTAGAAAAATCATTTTTAATTAATCTAAAAATGTATATGAAATATAGAAGTTAAATATTCCTTATTCTTACTACCGCTCACAAATCATTAGGGGATTATACTTTTACAACTTTTAAAGCCCGAAAAACACATGCCTGCAATGTTATCGTCATGCAATACTTTACTTTTTACCACGATATTTTTACTACGATATTTTAAAACCACGATGTTTTTGAACCGCTTTATTTTTGATGACGATATTTTATACTACGAAGTTCTAGAACTATGATGTTTTCTTTTCGCTTTCTTTTCTCTCACGATGTTTTGTACGGCGTTTTTAATCTTGCGTTGTTTTCTCCTCGACGCTTTCTCCTGTAACCTAAAAAATATGAGCGTAAAATGTATTTATTAGAAACTATATTAAAAATTAAATTTTCCTACATAAATCAATTTTTTGTAGCTCAAAATATTTAATTAGTCAAGCAGTTTATTAAATTCATGACGCTAAATTATTTATGTTCATTTTTTTTTCTACTCTAAACGAAAGTCAGGAATTAAATTTAGATTAGCGAAAATCATGAATCAGACTCCTCTATACAGTTCTGAGAGGGTACGTAAATTATGCACTTTATAAATATACTTAAAAATATATTGTTTTAGAGCCGAAGTTCTTGAAAAATCAAATGTGCCTTCGCCAGAAGGCGAACTCCATGTCTCCTGGCTGCTGCTGCCTTATAAGAGGAAAGTCTTTTATTCTTCATCTTCATAAGATAATTATAATTTATTTCAAAAATGCAGTCACTATTTTGAATTGGAATAAAGCAAACAATTTTGCATTTTGTATTTCATATTACCTTTTATATTTTGCATCTTAAACACTTAAAATTTATAATTCAATTTTTTGTTTTAAGCATTTAATTTATCTTCTGTCAGAAATCAAGACTGTATCATCCTAGTATTATTTTAGTTACATAACTTTACCTTAATATTTTCACAAATGTTTCTACTGTTAAATGTAAAAGAAATATTGTTAAATGACAAGAAAACATTTAATTAACTTTCATGATTTTCAACAATCCATTGCAGACCATACTAACCAGGACTTAGAAGAGAAGGGCTAGTACATAGAGCTTCCACCCTCCCCTCTGAAACAGGAAATGAAGAGTGATGACATAGCCATGTTGACACTGATTGCAAAGACGCAATTGGCAGCAAAGAAATAAACGTTTTAAAAGTTTAAAAAACTGCCTTAAAACTCTGTGTGAAAAATAGCTTTAATTTAAGAGAGAAGATGTCATTACTGTATACACTTATCAAGTTTAAAAAGTTAAAAATACTTATTTATTAATTAAAAAATAATAGATAAAATACTCTAAGCTTTCTTAAAAGTTGTAGGTTTTTTCCTTCTTGTGCATTTACTGTTACATTATGAAGAAAAGAACTATGGCATTGATTCTTTTTTCTTCATCTGCATACGAAGTGGAAGAACTTTATTATGCTTTCCGCGTAGAAAATGTTCGCTTCGAAATCTTACGTTCTTCACATTAATAGAATTCTATCTTACATATAAGTTGTAGAGTCATTAGATTATTTCAAAGCAGAAGAAATGAAAAATGAGCAATGCCCTCGGCGGGAATCCAACCACGGACCTCTCGGTTACGCGTCGAGCATGCTGACCACTACACTACGAAGGCATACGAAGAATAGGGGGTGAGAAATACCTTATAAAGTATCCACTTTTTTCGCTAAAAGAAAATTATCCTTTTAAAAAATATGAAATACTATATCACTATCTTTCTCATTTCCATGAATTTTATGGCACTTTGTTACAAGGCAAGTAGACATATTACATAAATATGTTTTACAATAGTGGTTTCAAACTTACATTGTACACAGGCCAGTACACAATTTGAAAGTAGCTAATAGGCAGCAATTAAAAAAAGGCTTTATTTTTTTAACAAAACAAAATTTGTTAATTAAATTTAAAACTTTTTGCGAGATATTTGTAAAAACATACGAATAAAAATAACGCAAAGAAAAATATCAAATTTATATTTATATTTTGCCTGAAGTCCAAAAGTTGTTATCTGTGCAATCACAATGCGGGATTCAAACAGACAACTAAATATTAAAATTGACAGCTAAATGTTAAAATTTTTATACTAGCATTTATTCAACTAATAGTAATACTAACTTACTTACTTTTAATTTAAACCAAAAAGAAGTATACTAAAGTTTTCCAAGAGAGGCAAAACTTGAGAATAAATAATCACAACCTACTCCCTTTCTTTTATTTATTAGATTTTTTCTATGATGCAAAACGGAAAAAGTAATATTTGTATGTAAATTATTGTAAACATCTTTGTATTTTTGCTACAACTTACAGCCACACCACCTCTTGGCGTTTCGATTTTCATGAAGTTTGTAATCTTGGAGGGAAATTACTAAAAAGTGTCATCACAAATTGCAGATGCTCATCGGCAGTCTGTCTGCTCCTTTTCGAAGACTAGGAAAGACTACTTTGTTTTTCGTAGATTTTCAACTACGAAAAAAATAGTTGAGAATCTACGAAAGTTAATAGTAGTTATGAATAGTAGTTGAAAATCAACGAAAACAAACCTATTCTCATGTAAATGTACTCAAAAACAAAGCAAGTATTCTTATTGCAAAAAATTCGTAACTTAAGATATTTATTTTTGACAAGTATTAATAAAAGTTAATCAAATCTATATTTTAAAATCTTTGAACAACGTTTATATCAGAATGTAAATAAATTAGCTCTATTTCTAGATTTTCGGAAGAGTTAAATTCGTTTTGGGGTAATGAATATAACATAAAACTGAACTCCAGACCATTAAAATCTTAAACGTTTTCTTCAAATTCTTGTCATAATAATGTTAATTAATTTACGAAAAATGCATAAAATTACTTCGAGCATAAAATTACTTCGAGGGCCGCCATTTGGATTCTGACACTGCTTTACTCGAAAACAATATATGTGATTAGAATTAATTTGGGATGTCCACACTACTAGTGTTAAACGCGCGAAGTCAGAGCAGATGCAACATAAATGTGACGTCAGACTTCTTCCTATTAACCCCGTCTACGAGGATCGCGTCGGCGAGGAAGTTGTACAAAGGAATGAGCTAGCCCTTCTATATTTAGTCTTGATACCAGACGAAGCACATCGACTGAATTTAGATTTCGAATATACTCTTTTAAATTTTATATTTGTAAAAAGAATGCGGTATTATTAAAAAAAGGAATGATATTGTATTATTCGGCACTGAAACAATATTTTATTAGTGTTTGTAATTTTTAACCTTAGGCCAGCAATAACTGAAACAAATATATTAAAATTATTATCCTTCAGTTTTTCATTTTAAAATTTCTTTAAAGAGCATTTTGTTTTGAAGAATTATTAGAATAGAAAATAAATTAAAAACAAATTTTATACATTTCCAGTTTAAATTAAATATGTATTTTTAAATCAATTTAAATTATTACAAACAACTGCGCTGAATTCCCCCCCCCCTTTTGATGAGATACATCATAAAACGTCAGATTTATCCTAATTTAATTTTAAAATCATTTCTCAAAATTTACTAAATTCACGTAGACACGTACGAATAGTCACACACCAAGACGTTTTTGTATAGCTAATAAACCTCCTGTTATTTCCAGTCCACGGATTCTAAAATGCAGACGATTCTATTTGGGTGAGCTTTCGATTTCGAAGTCCAATTCAACTCGAATCATAACGCAAAATAAGTATTACTTACTCAAAATAAGTTTTTACCTACGCACATCTGTTATATTACAATATTTTACATGGTTCAAAATTAATTTTAAATCAAAAGATGAGGGATAATTCCCCATTCAAATCAAATTCTATTAAAAGAAGCCGAGTAACCGACCGCTCACTTCAAAGTTTGTTTTTCGACTCTCTGTTGCCACTGACAGAAGCGAAACTTTCGCTCATTTCGCATTCGAGTTGTAACACCTCCCATACTATTACGTTCTATAAATAATCACCTCTGAATGTAACCAGTATTTCTAACCATATAAATAAATATCACTACTGAACATCACTTCTTTAAAGTGAATATTTCTGTTAAGATTATAAACGCCTCAAATGGCGATGGATTGCCTTAAAGAAATTTCACTTCTTTCCAACATTCGAACATTTGTTTGTTAAAAACTGGCCTGAAATGGCAGAATACATCGATCACTTTGCCGTTACATAACCGAGAGTATTGCCCAAGGTGCACTATAAGAAGGTAAACCGATATGGCAAAGAGGGTATGCAATTATAAATATATAAACCTTCTCCGGAATTCGAAACTGAGCCCAATGATTATAATTGACAAAATCTCTGACCACCAACCATATCGAACAAGATGGCTTTTCAGCCGAAAAGGCGTTACCCAGAAGTGCTATTAATTTCGTTTTGGCATTTTGCCTGAATCACTTTTCAAACTGTTGCCACCAAATATTAGATTTAAAGAAATTAAATAATGAAGAATCTGCATAAATGTATGTATGTTTCTTGCGTTGTGATAAAATGACGGTACCTAGAGCCATCCAATTTTGAATGACCTAATCCTACTACGAATATGGGCATCTGGAAGCCCAAATTTGAAATTTGGAATTTGTTTTATTATTGATTTCATATTTTGTCAAACTTTAATGAAATTTTGATTAACAAACTCAAGGATTTCAAAGCGAGCAATAGCAACGTTGTACAGAAAAAAATATTTTTATCTCCAGCGTGTGAGACTGTGTATCGGAAATTCTAAAGATATGCTCAATTTAAAATTATTTTGCGATTTTGCTCTTGAAGTGAATTTTATGGTTTGAAGTGCGAACAACGTGATATTGAATAAATAAAGGTAACATAAGAAATTTTAAAAAAACTTCCATTTGGACGTAATTGAAAATCTGAAACCGTTCAGACTTTTTTTGGGGGGAGGGGGATTATTTTTAATCCTAAGTTTTATAGGAAGGAGAGATAATATGAATAAAAGTAGTATAATGGTGTGTTTGCATAAAAAGTAAACTCTACATTAAGTTCAATATAAACTAAAAGTAGTTTTTTCTTAATTTTATTTTTGGTGTTAAATTTGAATAACTGTATAGTTCGGGTTACTTCATGAGAATACAAATTACTAAGGAGCATTTCGATGGTAATATTTTTTTCTCCGGATAAGTGAAAACGACTCTTTCTGGAAGTGCAAAAGTCACACTGAGATCAACAGTGACAATGCGATTTTTGTTATGCGTAAATTTTAACTAATGTTCATTAGCTAAATTGTCTATGTGCAATTAAATAAATTCATTAATACTTATTTTCATTTTTATTTGTAACCTAAATAATAACAAATTGGTGTTAATTAATCTAATAACTTTTTTTCTTTGCAAAGTGTCTCTGTTAATCGAAATGCGCACTGCTGACCCTTTAACATACCCATACCTCAAAACTTAATAAACTTGCTGTTGATATTGTTGGTGTTGCTTATGCTCACTTGTTTGACGAAGTCAGCCCAAGCCCACGAAATTTCTAGTGGCAAGGAGCGCAAGATTACGCATGTCGTTGGCAACAGCCTTGAGCGCCTAACAAGTGTAAGTGCGATTTGGCTCAGTTCCGCCCCCCAATTTTGATGGAGAGCACCCCGGGGAAACGGGTCCGAGAGTCTCCCACCCCTCTCCCCTTCCACCAAACCACACGAGAGGACTTTCGGCTCGCCGCATATTTAAAGTGCCGCCATGCCGCACCAACACTATACATTTACAAATATCCATGCCTTCTCCGGGGTTCGAACCCGAGCCCTTCGGCGCGGCAGTCAGCGACTCTAATCACTATATCGCTTGGGCGGCAATAAACTTGCTCGAAAACGAAAGTAAAATATTTCGTTTCTTAATAAAATACTGAATCATATTTTATACATAACATATAAAATTTGAAAATAAAACTATTATTTCCTAACATTCTGAATTCTATTATATTCTAATCTATTATTTTCTAAAATTAAACTCCTCTAGCGTATCCTTGCTCATGCTTCTTACGCTTAAAAATAAAATATTCAAATGCTAGCGAAAGAAGGTTTTATCATACACCGAAGCTTCAAAATTTAGTCACTCCATTAATATACAAAGAAAGCAAGTATAGACATCAATAATCATTAAACTTCATGAAATATTTAAATACTCTGTTAAAATCTTACTGAGTTTTGTTAAGAATAATCTGTTATTTAATTGTCTTAAGTGAAATATCTTAAAGATTTGTATTATTTTCAGTAAAATCTCCTATTAAATTCGATTATTTTTGTTTTGCAGATGGTATTGGCAGAAGATTTAAACAAATTCGATGAAATCCAAATAGTGATGTAAAGAGCAAATAAAATAAATTAAATGCAGCATTTAAAAAAAATAATAAAGTTTAGTTTTCTAAAGTTTATAAACATATAAATCCTTTGTTTCTAAGAAAATATGTCTTTTTGTACTTCCTTGTCTACACTTGGATTTCCTTGTTGTTCAGTTCCCAGCAAAGAATTGGCTTTACGTGTTCTTGGGAATAATGATCTATTAATCGGATCATCAGTGGACGCCAAATGAAAGGGAGCAAGAAAACCTGCCATCGCATCCAAATGCAATCCTTAGCAGAAAAAAAAAAGAATCAGAAAAATTTGTTAGTTACTTTATAATTGGCGCCTATAATGATTATTTTGATTTGACATAGCTAAAAAAAACTTTTATTATTAAATGCCTTTCGCCAAATTATAGAATCTTAATTAGATTTTCTTTTGTTCCATTTACTAGCTAGATGGTAACTCAGAAATCATTTATAAACAGCCAGAAGTGATAAATTTCTAAACAACCAGATTTTAACTCAAAAGGGCTATTAGTGATTGAGTAGCAAACACTACTAAGCTTTGGTAGTTCCACTCGCAATTCCCCTAGGCATGTAGTAGTTTGGCGTACATTCCCTCAAACAGTTAAACAATTAACCATCAACACTCTAAACTCAATTATGTCATGTTTAAGAAATCTCAATGTGACCTCGGGTGATCGGGATTAATTTAAAGTAATCCTCGAATTCAAAATTTTTTTTCCCAAAAGGAAAAATATGACACTTGTTGAAAAGGAAATGTTTCAGATAAAATTTCAAAACTTAGCCGCTATTACAGTCATATAATATTAATATTCGCCGCTTCACTGAAGAATCCAATCATTATTCAGTGATCTCAAAACTTTGAATCACCATTCAGTGATGTTTCTAGAAATGACATTTTGTAACTTAAATGTGTGACAAAATATATTTTCCTTGAAGATTATCCCTTATGGCTGAGTTCTGACAAAAGTCTGCTTGAGAGCGAGACTTGAATTTGCAAAAATGAAATTTTTATTCTGGTGAAATGACGTTCGGTTGCCATGGCGATGAACTTCCCATTTGCAATTTTAGACAAAACTTTTGACACTTCTTGAGCCATTTTTCGTTGCAGGGAACGACTGATCAAAAGTTATCACTATGGCAACCGAATGTCGTTTGTCACAATGGCAAACTTGTTTTTAATCAGTTTAGCCCAAATGTCAATAAGGTTTAAATTTAATTGCCATGCCATATTACTTTATTTCTGTCCTTATGTGTAAGCGGAAAGGATAATAATGCGAAATTCTGAATTTAACGATATGTGGATAGATGTATATATATAAAGAAGAAACTCACTACTATAGCTATCGTCACCAAACTTTCTACGATTCTTTTCTGGGTCCTGGAAAAGTTCAACGTCCACTTTTTTCAAAAAAAAAAAAAATCATCTAAGATCAGAGATATTAATTAAAAACTCGGAAAAACGATACTTTTCATCCTCATTGTTCCAAGTGGCAACAGTCTCGCAAGCTGGAGATGAAAATCTGCTTTATTTCGAAAGTTGTTGCCACTGTTCTCTTTCAATTCGTAAAGGTTGTTAATAAAAAACTTCTAAGTTTTACAATGAAATAAAAATAGCATTGTCAAGCATTAAATACATTATTCCCGATTCCAAAAATTGGTGGGAAACCATTTCGACTGCCTACGACTTTAATCAGCCGAGATATTAATTAAAAACTCAAAAAACATTAATTTTAGCACTCATTTTTTCGAGTGGCAACATTCCCGCACGTTGGAGATAAAAATGCTTTATTTCGAAAAGTGTTGCTGCTGCTCGCTTTCAAATTGTAGAGTTTGTTAATTAAAAATTTGTAAGTTTTACAAAATAAGGAAGAATGTTTACTTGTGTGTGTGTTTGTTTGTTCGCGTTATTGATTTCTGATCCATTATGATAAATTTTCTGTCACATTTAATCGACTAAAACTGAATACAGGTGAAATGTTGAATGCAACTTAAGCTTTTACGACCGTTTGATTAGAAAGACGAAAATTATTAAAAATTGCGTGGCATTGTTGCTGATATAATGAGAGAGAATTAGTTTATTTTTCTATCGCAATTTATGTGGGTCCCATATCGCATCAGAGTTAAAAACGTATGACAATGAATCGTACTTTTTGCATCTTATTAGAGAAGGATTACAGCGGTATCGTTCTCTCTGCTGTTAGATGCATTACTCTAAGTCTAACTTAACTGCCATCGGGTACTTCCACTAGTGTTATACATAGGTATACTCCTTTCCGATTTAAATCGCTACTAATCTTTAAATATTTTAGATTCATAAAGAAGATTAAACTGTTGCTTACTGTGGTATAGAGTTTAATGTTATTTTATTAAATTCACGTGTACATGCATACACACATGCATGTACGCACTTAAAGGAGTTTGCAAAAAGGTGGTTACAGCTTTTATTTCAATAAATACTAAAAATAATACAGAAAATTCCTGAACATTTTTATCAATGATACAGATCCCACGTGTTGTTGGGTGACTGTATACGAACATATTACACAATGTAGTCTTCATTGCAACGAATGCATTTGCGCCATTGTTAAAACGAATGCTCGAATCTTTTTCGGAAAAATTTAGGTTTATTCTTTTAAGTTTCCTTTCGTTGATGTTAGTCACCCATTCTTCTCGTGAATTGTTTTCATTAAGCTTTAAGAGGTGAAAAACCAAAAGCGCAAGATCTGATCATTATCAAGGGATGATAGACCACTGTCCAGCCTAATTTGCTGATCGCATGTTTTGTTATCACATCTGCGTGACGGAGTATATTACCATGGTGAATATGGATTGTGTTCAGGTACTTGCTTTCTGTTTTCTTCGAACGTCTTCTCGAAAGTTCAGAAACGTCCGATTGTACCACCTGCTGCTCAAAGACGTTTATTTTTCAAAAAATAAAGGAGAATGATGGTCTTTGCAAGCCCAAGAAACTGTGTTGTTGGTGGGATGGTTTTAAACTGTATGAACACTTCAAAAAACCTTTTAAAATGAAAAATTAGTATTTTTATAGTGGATTGGTTAATTTTGTATTTGTGTTTGTTGGGTATCTGTGTTTTTTTAATTTGTATTTTAAAACTGGAATAAATGTCTTTTTTATTGGCTTCGAAAGCTTTCAATAAATTAAATCAAGTAAACGCCATCTTCTTTTGGATAAGAACAATACTACTATCTAAGGTACTAATACTATCTAAGGTACTAATACTACTATCGAGGTACCTAGTTCACACAATACTACTATCTAAGCCTTGGACCATCGTTTGCGCTGTATTCTTGCCGTAACCCTCTTCTGAATGAAATTCAGTATAACCTGCCAAAATGAATTTCGTCATTTGTTAAAGGTATGGCATCCTTATTTGCAGCTGATGACCTCCACTGCATGATTTTTCTTGAATGTGGTTTTTCTCTTCCTCAAATTGTTTTATCTAGGTAATATCACTCTTGTTGCTGCTGTTGTCTTTCTAAATATCCTATAGATAGGTTGTATCCTTCTTTAACTTGACTGAGAACTGAATTACGCTTTATTATTTGTACTTTTTTGTACAAAACATCCATTATTTTCAGAGAGTTACACCCTTGTGTGGAGGAAAACTCATTTTAATAATATGCAGAGTTTGGGCAATCTATGTCGGTTAATAAAACCCGTTACACCAATTTCTGCAATATTTTCACTACGATCCGTGTATTAATCCTAAACATGAGCTTCCAAACACAAAATAGCTCAGAATTAAAGAGTAGCAAAAAAGGAAAACTTTTTTATGAAAACTATTACAGTACAGTAAGATATAGGGAAAAAACTCATAATACAAAATTTAATATTTTATACAGCGTTGTCACAGAGAAAAGGTCCTTGTAGTTAAAATGTTCATCACACTTTTATTAACTAACTACAAAGAGCTCCTAAGCTTTAATGCGCAAAATTCGCTGATATGTAAGAGAATGAATTTTCTTACTTAGATTACTTTTCAACACATTTAAGAGAAAAATCTGAATATTTTTTGTTAAGAATTATGAAGAAACTATTAAAAAAGAGTTACTTGCTTTGGGCATTAATGATTTCGTACCTTAGCAATTGGTTCAAAGAATTTATTACTCCCATATATTTCGCAAAATTTTGCAATTAAAGTACACGGACATTTTTGTATTTATAACAATGTATTGAATGTATCTTTTGCACCACCGAGACCAGATGAAAGTTACCTTTTACAGGATTAGACCTCTCACTCCCAATGATAAAACTGTACCTATAAAACGTTTTCCGTATTTATGATTGAAAATTTATGATTGAAAGTACACGCCTAAGATCAATAATTAATTAAATAAAACCTCTAAATACCTTACTTAAACAGCCTGGGTACATATGTTCATATAATATTTCAAACGTGTATTTGATAAGGTGAAAATGTCTAATTGAGAAAATTAGAGAATTGTAGAAATTGAGTTCGAATACATTTTAAAGTCAGGCGGTGAATTTTGATTAAAATTGTTTGTATGCTTAATGGACTACGGCAAGGTACTCTACGGCTATTTGCCTAAGAAAAAAGATCCCTTCATGGAGAACTTTCTCGAGAAGAACAACTGACTCATATTCACACTACGCATGGGGAAAACCTTAGAAAAGCAGGTCATACAGTCAGCCCTTATACCGAGATTCAACCGGTTCGAAAAGCAGTCTTAAACTACTCTGTTGTTGATGGGATGGTTTTAAAACTGTATGAAGAGTTCAAAAGATTTTTTAAAGAAAAATTCTCTATTTTTATAGTATTTTGTTTCTTTTTTATTTAGTGTTTTAAGATATAATTGTTTTCTCTTGTGCATTTGATTAGGATTTTTGGAAGCAGGAGAGATGAAAAATGAGCAATGCCCTCCCCGGGACTCGAACCACGGACCTCTCGAAAGCATGCACCACGAAGACATGCAAAGAAGGCAACAAAAATACCTTATATACCCCCCTTTTAAAGGGCGATTGGGTATTAGGGGAGCCAATCGCCAAATCCTGGTGGTGGAGAATCATCATCCACCACCTTTCTTAGTTCGGGCACCACTGTAGACATTAGGATTTTTGAAAGCGGGAAAGAGGAAAAATGAGCAATGTCCTCACTGGGACTCGAACCACGGATCTCTCGAATACGCGCCGAGCGTGCTGACCGCTACGCCACGAAGGCATGCTATAACGAGACGGAAGAAATATCTTATAATATAAAGCGGCTAGCGCGTCTAGCTGATAAGTACGAGATCTGTGATTTGAATCCCGGCAAAAACACACTTGATTTAAAATGTTCCTCGGCTTCAAAAATCTGACCAGTCTCTATAAAGAAAGCGCAAATTAATAGGTTGTCCATTGTATCGACTTTTGTGGATCGAAAAGCAATTGTGAACAATAATACATTTAACCTCTGAACGATAATACATTTAAAAGGTAACTTCACTAATAACGAACCAGTAACCTGAAAAATCATGACCTCTTGGTATGTATTAATGCTACGTGTGTCATGAATGTTTATCATTCTGTATATTGTGTTGCGATTACGAAACATTTGAGAAGCATTTCATAAAGAACAGAATCGCTTAATATTGGCAATCTTAAAATAGAGTGAACTGGTTAAATAATGTGATATTACTTAACCTAACATTTTCTCATACCGCATGATATTTGTCATATTTATATGTCATTTATTTAGCACATTACTGTATTAAAGTGGGTAAAAGAAGGAAAATATTCATTTTAAACATATTTAATGTTGTAATGAAAAACAAAATTTTTTGAGCAGGAAATAACTTTCTGATTTCTTTTTCGCTTTTCTAGCTGTTATTATTAATAAGTTGAATATTCATAAATTTGGAGATACATTTAGGGCATAAGAATTTGCATAAGTATTTCAATTATTAGTATCCTTTTAGGGAAGATAAGACGCCTCATTAAGTTAGGAATGTATGAAAACACGAACTTTTAGAAAAACATGTACGTTAAAAAATTCTGAGTTTCTGGTTAAATTAATGAACCATAGGCTCGTTAAAAGTAGAAAAAGTTTCGCTGAAAGGAAATTAACTCCCATGCCATTTTCCTTTCCAAATGCTGGAAGTTCTTTCATAAATATTCTGAAGGAAAGAAATTTTCTAAACAGTACAAACTGAAAATACTTTAGCAACTGGATATGTGTACTCTATGAAGAGTTTTTCTGTTCAGTTCACAAAGCAAATTTAAGTAAAAACGCTTAGCTTACACTTCTGGAATTGCAAGAATCTGGATACCAGTTTTGGCATTACAGGTGACGTGTGCCTGTTTGCCTACGAAAAGATTCTACGTCATATCCCAACCGAAGAGCAGCAGTTTTCGAGCATTTAAAATTAGTAAATATTTATTTTAGATTGACTTTAAGAAAACATTGTATGGACTTCTAGATTATTTCACCTGTCTTTGAACAGGAAAACTGCTCTACTTTTCGCTTGTTTTTCTTTTTTCTGCTTCTTCTAAAAGCACTGTTTTGTAAACACTCCTAAAAAATAGATTTGTGCCATATACTTTGAAAATGGATTTGTGCCGTATTCTTTGAAAATGCATAAATAATTTCTCTTAATTTAAAATTATTCAAAAATTTAATTTTTTAATTTCAAATTTGCTGAGTTTTCCCCCTTCTATTAAGTTTTAATTTCTGGGAAAGAAAAAACTAAGAAGAAGAAAGAATAATTAAGAAAGAACGAAAACGAATTAGAAATAATAAGAATAAGAAATTTACTTAAATTGATCCTACGACTAGCTACAAAAGTAATTTGGCTACTTATCGCCCTTTGCAGCTGTTTAACTCATATATAAACACAAATATAAATTAAAATTATTGCTTTTTGGTTATTTTGAAATTATAATCTGAAGCTATTTGGCCTGGTTAATAAGCTTCAAATGATTTATAACAGTGTCTTAATCTCACAGCTACAGTGTCTGGATTCGATACGCTATATCTAAATTCGTAAAATAACTTAGAAAGGCACAGTTATATTAATTTTGGCAGCTTAAAACACTGCAGAAAATTCCAGTCAACCAAAGAAACAACTACGTGTCGTAAGCTTACTGTTAAGATTAGCCTCCTACTACTACAAACTATCACGATTGCCACTGAATTTGTAGAAATGTTCTGATCTGAACGGGTATTATCATAAGAATAAAGAAGAATTCGATAGATTCTAAGTCAAATATAACTGTTTGTAAATATTTGTAATTTTTATTAACCAAAAGGAACGTTAGCTCAGAAGGGCTATTAATTTCGTTTTGGCATTTTGCGTCGATTCACTGTAAATGCCCGTATCACTTTTCAGACTGTTGCCACCAAATATTATTGCTCGATGTTATATTTAAAGAAGTTAAATAACGAAGAATCTGCATAAATATATGTACGTTTCTCTCATTATGATAAAACAAAGGTACCTAAAGCCATAAAATTTTGAATAACGTAATCCTCCTTCGAGTATGGGCATCTAGAAGCCCAAACTTGGAATTCGCTTTATTATCGATTTCATATTTTGTAACACTTTAACGAATTTTTAATCAAGAAACTCTACGATTTCAAAGCGATCAATGGCAACACTGTACGGAAAAAAAATTATCTCCAGCGCGCGAGACTGTGTATCGGAAAATCTAAAGATATGTTCATTTTAAAATTATTTTGCGATATTGCTGTTGATTGAATTTTATGGTTTAAGGGCCAAGAACATGATATTTAATAAATAATAAGAAGGCGTTCAAAAAACGTCCCCTTGGGCGTAATGTAAAATCTGAAAGCTTTTAGATTTTTTTTATTGTATATACTATTTTTATCTGGAAAATTTTTATAAGCAATTGTCACTAATTTCCTGGAATTTTATATTTGATTTCAGTTCTTGATAAATTGCTCCTCTTTTCCAGTTTCTTTGAGTGTTTTTAGAGGCATATAACATTTTTATATTGCTGGGTAGTTAAATTGCCAATATTTCGATTTAGAGCAGACTTCTCTGCTAGTTACCTTTTGTCTTTCGATAAAGTTGTAGATTATAAGAGGCCATTACCGAATCTAAGACGACGTTTATGCATATCATGAAAAGGTCCACAACCTTTAATCTATTGTTATTCAGATTTTTTCCCCTTTTATCTAGGAAAACATTATTCTAAACAATAAGGTGGTGTCCGTTAAAACTGATCTCGTATTTAATAGAGGAAATCAAAACATTTTGTCATATCTCACAAGACAATCATTGAAGTTCTTTCCACATAAAATTCTAAATTTGCATTTTTAAAATCGTAAGTTTTGAAGTGCATTTATCAGACATGCATTTTGGAACAACTTGTATTTTCGTTATGCTTTCCATTACTCCGCACTGCAACAATTTTTATATTGCGTTCCTTCAGACTGCTGCCATTATATAATTATGATGCTGTTCTGCGCGCAGTGTTATTAAATTTTTATCAATGGGGCTAAATTTCCTAAAATATGCTGCTACAAAGCGCTATTTTAGCTTTACCAAGCTTAGAGTTTGTTGCTTTGCAATTCGGTTAAAAAGATATCTATGATCACGTTACTATAAACTGGTTTTAA